>VYZT01058553.1:69745-165458 GCA_013400735.1 Pomatostomus ruficeps | reverse complement strand
CTTTGAAACCAGGACAGTTGTTGTGATTTCTTTTTTTCACTCCTGCGTGCTGATGGCAGGTTGGTGGCCGTGGTATCACCCCAGGAAAGTGGGGTCCCAGTTCCAGTTACAAACCAGTTCCATGTTTCCCGAAATATGCAGGAAAACCCCAAATTGTTTGTAGGGTTGCACTGGCACCTTGATCAAGTATTGACCTCATTTGAAGAAAACAGAGAAAAAGTTCCTGTTTGGAGGAGCGGTGGGAAGCATCAGGTAGCCTTCCTGGCCAAGCAGTGCTGTTAATTGGCCATTACCAAAATACTGCCTCAGTTTCTGGCTTCAGCTTGCGGCTGCCCGAGTGCTCTCTTCCCGTATAAAATCTCTGGCTGTAGAGATTCCTTGAGCAATAGCCACTGATTTGTAGAAAACCTCAACTAGCAAAACTAGCTGTTCAGAAAGGGACTTTTCCCTCATCAAATTGTATCAAGGAGGAAATGTTAGGTGTATATTATTTTTGTGATTTGCCATCCTTGATTAATAAGGAAGCAGCATTTTAATAAACACCAAAATCACCATTTCAGTTATTACTATTGAATTTTAAGACCCAAGAAAGTGATCTAGATAATAAAGATGTGATAAGTTCACACCTTTTGCTTAACCAAAATGGTTAAATTTGTGACCTGATCATTCCCGTCTCCTAATCCCTCATCTTTTTTCTTGCTCCACCCTGACTTTTTCCTCCTGTGTTGTGAGTGCTGCCTAGTCCACTCCAACTTGCCTTTCCAGTTAGTACAGCTTCTCCGGCACGCCAGCCAGGTGTGGTGTGCAGTCCCTGTCAGAGGTTCCTCTCAGGTTGCCTTCCACGTTCTCCCCTTTTGGCCGCTGCTTTGAGAACCAGCGGAAGCAGCTCAGGGTTTGCACTCCCTCTCTTTCGGCTGCTCTGACGTGGCTTTTTGTTTTCCTCGGTGCACTTTCTGTCTTCGCTTTTCTGAACCTTCTCCCTGTTCTCTGCCCTCCTCCTCCCAAATCATTGCCCGTTTCCAGGGTGCCACTTTTCTCCCAGCCCTGCCTGTAATTTCTTCCTCGTGTGTGTTTTATTTCTAGGTAATGTTGTCTATTCAGTTCACCTGGCACACCTATTCAGATCATCTGCACAGCTGTTTTACTCTGTTTTGGGTTTTTGGGGGGATGTATTCAGTTCAATTTCATTCACTTACAGTTGTCTTGTTTTCAGTTCAAAATCCATTCAGTCAGAACTTGTAGGGATGAAGTAACTTCCCTGAATGCAACACAGAAGAGTTCACGAAACAAAGCGCAGTGACCAAAATGAGGGACAGGGAAAAGCCATTTAGCGTCTCCCTGGAATGAGACTAGCATTCTTTTAAGTACTGAGCTGCTAAGGAGTCTAGCAGAGAAACCTGACACAGCATCCTCAGTTTTTTGGGAAGGTAATGGGGAGGCTGAAGAGTGGGACCGAGTGGGTCCAGAAGCAGTGAACAACTTGATCCCAACTGGTTTTAGTGCTTTGTCCTTGTATCTGGTGCTTTTCAGCTGTGTTTTCATTGCAGTTTGGCACTCAGTGCCAGCCTTTTTGGTATTAGTGATACTAGAGGAGCTTTGATGTTGGGAGTTAAAGATCCCGGGTTCCCTGGTGATGCACATGGGTTGATCGGAAAACTCTGCCCCACCCCTGGCAGAAGGATCACAGGCGTTGCAAGAGTGGAGCGACAGCCATCCAATTAAGGCTGCTAGGAGTTGTGTTGGAGGCTTGTCTTGCCCGGTGTGCACGATGCCCTACTTGAATTGCCCCCCAGTGTTTTCACCTGTGGCTGTTGCCTGTTGGCTTTGGGTACCTCACCTTTTATTTTGGTTTGCAGGATGGTGAATGGATGTACTGTGAATATTCTAATGAGCTGCTTCAAAAAGGCAACTCAGATCAGACCAAAATCATCTCAGACCAGGCCTGTGAGAGTATCTGGGTATTTTTGTATTAGCTTTTGGTGCAGGTAGTGGGGATAATTCAATTTCATTGTCTAGAATTGTTGTGAAAATGAAATTACTAAGATTTGTATATAAATTACTTTGTGTATCGGACAAAGAGGATATGGCGTGGAGTTAAAATACGTAAGCCGAATGCTGGTTGGTGGGTTTAGGCTGCAGGGAGTTTTATAAGCATTTGTAATCTTATGCCCAAAGTATTTGGGTAAAATCTGCTCAAGCAGTTTTAGCATTTTTATTTTTAGCATGTTTTATCACTTTCTAGCTTTGAGGGTCTTGATTTATTTTTTTTAATATCGTTACTTCTGTAGCATGTATGTAAGAAAAAAAAATGTTTCCTTAGTTTGATTTTGTCTTGTTTTCTTCAGTAACTGATGCCCTTTCCACCTCTGTCACCCCGGATTTCGTTTTTGTTTTCCATTAGCTTTTCATGCAAAGTATAGCAAACTCATGGAGTTCCTTATTTAGTCCCTGCATCTGTTAAGGGATATGGTTCTGGTACAGCCAAGTTCCCTCCCTGCCGTTAGGGATTCTTGAAGTCTGATCAACCAGTGTCTGCAGATGATGCTTCAAATCTTTTCTTTTTCTTGAGTTTTACCTACAATGTGTTTTGTTTTTAAAAAACCAAACTGTCATCCTCTGCAGGTTTGGATTTGTCTGCTGCTGGAGGGAAAGAGGAGCTGTGTTTATTGTGTGAAAAGACACTTCTCCAGAGCTGCCTGTGCTGGACTGGGCTCTGAGAGGGAAAAGTTCATAGCCTTACCTTAGTCTTGTTCTTTCCCTCGTGTGTGGCTTCACCTGCTCTTGGCCATACCCTCTGGATATGTAGGGATTTGACGTGAGCTTTGCTGGTGTCTGCAGGACCCACCTTGGCTAATAGCAATGAAAGTAGATGAAGTCTTAATTTATGCTTTTTTTTTTGCGTATTAAATCCAAGAATGAAAGAAATACTGTCATTTTCCTGCAGGTTTTTGGGGGATCTTGTAGCATTGGATATACTCGACCCTTAGAAGGCTTATTTTTCAAGAGTGAGCAGTGGAAAATTCTTGAATACTCTACCACTCAGCTGGCAAATCTATCTTGCTGTAATTCTAGTGGGGTTTTTATCCTCTTGTAATTGTCAGGAAGCAGCAGTTCTGTTAATTAAACATTACTGTTCTTAGAGAAGAGGATTATGCACCAAGTTCTCCATGTTTGTACAAATTGTTTCTTCAGACACCCTGATCCAGTGTCCTGTTTGAGCTGTTGAAAGAGGGATTTAGGGAAGAGATCTTGATGAAGGTGTTCCTATCTTAGTAAATGAGTCTGTGTTGGAGAGCTGAAATGGATTCCTTAAAAAAAAAAAATTTCCATGTAGCCAATTTTTTCACTTCTTTGCTTGACCAGGTTTGCTTTTGTATTTTGAGTTAAACTGTGAAGAGCTGTATCAATCAAAGAGTTTTCATAATAAATATTTTTATTTTTCAGGTTCACACTTTTTAAAAAAGAGGAATAGAACAGGAAAAAATGGCAGCAGAAACTCAGACACTTAACTTTGGGCCTGAATGGTAAGTTTTGTCTGTTTTGTCAAACTCCAGAACTTGTCTAAAAGGATTTTTTTTCCTTTGGAGCAGAATTGATTACGAGACTGAATGGGATATAATATCTTTGTTGTTTTGTTCTGCTTCACCTCAGTCCCTGGCCTGTGATCGAAAGCAATATTGTAAGATCAGTCTTCACTTTGTGAGTTGGCATTGCGTATGAATTGAGTTGGGTTTTGTGTTATGATAATGCCCAATATTTACCTTGCTGCCAAGCTCAGAGGGAGGAATGATGTTTATGATCTCACAAGTATGCACAGAATATTTGAAGATGCGCTTATTCACTCTTTCTGTGTGATGCGTGTTAATAAGGGAGTCATCATTCTCCTCTCACTATACTTAAATCTCTAGCCAAACAAACTTTTTCTCTTCCCACTTTAAATAACTCAAGCCCTGTATGGAATACTGTGACAGTGTGAGTTTCGTGTCCGTGTCCTGCCCGTTTCTACTGAAAACCATCAGGAAAAGAGTGGAATTGTGTTCCAGGGAATCCACGCTGTCATAATTTCATCAGCTGTTATACAGCTTGTCTGACGTGCATTGTCCTGGCTTTGGCTAAAGAGCAGTTGCACAGGTGTGATTATTGAGTATTTGTTCCAATTTCATGTTAAAGTATCGGTGTGTTCAGTTGCAAACCAGATTTCTGGGTGGTGTGGTTTCTGAGGAGTGAGCGATCGCCCAGGGAGTGAATGGGAACGTGGAGCGGCTACAGGAAACGGAGTTGCTGCGTAGCTGTGCTGGGACTGTTCCTGGAATAACACAGTCGCTTCTGCTGACACATTCCTATACACAATGCACAGAAATTGGAGAGCATTCCGTGAAGAAGGAAGACGTGATTCGCAGCCTGTGGAACAATGAGAGCTCAGTCTATTTTGTTAGAATGAAAGAAGGTTAAAGAATGAATTTATCACTATCTATAAATATACCCACCAGGCAGATATCTTGTGCTGGAGTGCTCTTCAGCGTAAGAGACAGATATGATTAGATTCCTGATGGATGGAAGCCAAAGTTATGTCAAAGAAAGAGAAGGGGAGACAATTCTAAAAAAAGCACATATTTTAACAGGAGCTTCATTGCTGTGTCATAGTGAGGGGACTGTCATAGTGAGTCTCCAGTTAGTTTGAAAAACAGATTAGGTATGGAAGCATATATTATAGTTCAGTGAATCAGTGGATTTTTCAGGAATACTGGAACGTAGGATTTATAATTCTTCTTTTGGGTTGCAGTACAGTCATGTCTGTCACGTAAGCTGCTGTATCACTTCACAGTGAAACTCTGGGTCCCGTTTGATCTGGATTGGTGTTGAACATTGCACTGAGCAATCTAACCCTTTTAAATAATTCTTCCCCAAGCATGATTTGTTTGAAAGCAGTATGTAAAGGAACGGCCACGGGGTGGCACCAAACTAAAAAAAAAATCAGCGTTTGACTTGCAAATGATTTTTTCCTTTCTCTTTAAAGCACAACAAAACAAATCGAAGCATGCTTCAATAATTAGGTGAAAGGTAGCCTCTGAATCACTGCTTTAATTTAGAGCCCCTTCCCTTCCGAGGATTTTTCCATTGCTGAGAAGAGCTTCTATCGTTTTACTTGTCTGAGTTGCCCATCAGAGAGAATGTAAGAACATGGGTAGGGTTTTGTTTCTTGACACACATAACCTTTTGTAAAACTTTCCTCAAACTTAAAAATACCGAATGTTTGGGTAGCTGAGGAAGGGGGTGCGTAGAGTGAGACTGATTCACCTGCAGAGCGGGAATAATGTACAATGGTGAGATGCTACCTGCAAGAAGTTAAGTAACTTACCTGTGTGGGATGGGAACAAACATAACAGCGTATTTATCTATCACCATAAATTAGATTGCTGCTTGCAGTGTCTCTGAAGTAGAACGTCCCTATAGTTTGTACACCTCTTTTTAATTTTTTTTTTTATTGATAGCCTAAGTTAAATGGTATATATATACTAAAAAAAAAGGCCATTAATTTTAATTTTTGGAAAAGGGATTTGTGGTAAGGAAGGATTCCAGAGACACAAGAAGAAACTTATTTAAAAAATTTGCTGTGCTGTACCGTTAAACTTCATGAAACATCTGAATAAACTCTTTCCTGAGCTTAATATTTTCTGCACTCTTGTAGCAGGGTAAGAACTTTTCTTGTCAGAAAGAAGCCGCTGTCATTAAGATGTCCCAGGGATTTGTGTGCAGCCTGTGTAAATAGCTCAGTCAAGGCTTTAGGGGGGTATGGCTGGCTTGCTACACAGTCAGCGTAAGAGTTTTCCTGGGGCAAGCTGAATTCCTTGATGTGCTCATGAGAATTTTTTTTCTTTCTTTCCTGGCTGTGGGTAAAACAAGGGAGGCTATTCCACTCTTCCTACTGAAGCACCGAGATTTAGAGTTTTGGAGTTAAACTGTTAACGTCTTTACTTTCAGTATTGCATTGATTTTGTTTGTGTCAAATCTGTAATGTGCAGAGGGATGGTAGCACAGGTGAAGATATTCTCAATTCAGTTTCCATTGCTTTTCTGTTTTCTTTTAGGCTGCGAGCTTTGTCTAGTGGCGGGAGTGTGACATCCCCTCCTTTGTCTCCGGCTTTGCCGAAGTACAAACTAGCAGACTATCGCTATGGGAGAGAAGAAATGTTGGCACTTTTTCTAAAGGATAATAAGGTGAGAGGGAAGAGGAGGGTGGCCAGATGTGTGTATTCCTAATGACAGTCTTGTGATTCCTAGAATAGTTGTTTGTATTTTGTGATTATGGACAAAAAAACCATGTATCTCTTGCAATCCCAGACTGAGGAGGGCTGGTTCTGGGGGGTTTTCATGTGTGCACGTTCGATTGCACTTTTACGGCATTCAGTATATTTTTGGGGTTTTGCTTGTTTGTATTTTGGGTTTTTTGTGTGTTTTTTTGGGTTTTTTCCATTTTAGGGGTAACTTCTTGTACCCCAGAGAACAAAAAAACCTGATTGCCATATATTCAGTGCCACTGCCACAGATGACTGAGGGTTAAAGTCTCCTTGCAGCTGTGCAGATTTGCTTGCCTCAGTAGGATTTTATTTCATGTAGTGCATAATAGTTACTTAATTCAGCTACAAAGTCAGGCAGCGAATTGTGTGAGCAGATCATCTGAAAAAAGCAAGAGGTCTCTGTTTATGCCGTTTGAAGTCAGTTTTCTTTAGCAGGTACCTTCCCCAGTGAGAGCAGTCCTCAGGTAGCTCATTTCTCTGGGAATCAGGACACACACACAGTGACATGTAATGCACAAGTGTAGAAAGTCAAGAACTTCCTTCTGGTTTCACTTCAGACAAAGGTTCTCAGTGATTTAAAAGAGGATATAAAATCTCAGAGATCTTTCGGGCAAATGATAAACACATCCTGCAGTTGTAAACATTGGGTTTTTCTCTAGATGGTGACAGTGGTTGGTTTATTGTTGCTGCAGACTTGGAAGTCTGAATCCTCCTGAGAGCCTTACGCTTGAGGGAGGGAGGGACTGCAAGGAATGATGTCAGAATTGTCCCTTGATCTTGGAATGGAGCTGTGCACACACAGCTTCGTGTTCCTATCCTGGCTTGGCTGTGCTGACATTCTCCTACAGTGCTGGGAGCCCTGCATGCTTAAACATGGATTTAAGGGCTTTGAATGACAGATTTTTCTAAGTCTGTTAAGTGTGATATAGCTTAAAGCCACGCTTCAACATGCAGAATTGTCCTGTTCTAGTTCAGGAAACTGCGATTTGAGTCTGGGATGTTACGCTTGAATAGGTCAGCCAGTCAGAGGTCGTTGTTTTCTGCAGTTTGTGTTTGTTGTCAGATGGTTCCGAGACCTCTGCGGTTGGGGCTGATTCACAACAACCCTTGAATATCCTGTGTTACAGGAGGTTCTCTGGTCATTATGAATGGTTCAAAAGAATATTTTCTTCCTATGTGTTTGCCAGAAGGGCATTATTGTTAGAGTATATCTTTCTTTTGATATCCACGTTTCCCGGGTGTTGAGTTATTCTGGGTATGAAGACTGAGAGGACTCTTTACAGTGGTTCTCCTCAGCTAGTGGATGTCAGCCGTGTTTTTAACCTGTTGCATCTCTGATTAAAAGAGAGATTGAGAGCAGGAAGACTTCTATTGGCATATATCTAAAAGAAAAATTGTCTTTAGTGCTATGAACTAAATATGACCGAAATATTTTTGAAGCAGTTGTCTGTTGGCATAATTAGAGCTCACTTGGCTGTACGTAATTGGAGCTTCTTGTCCACGTTCTCAAGGTCACTTCTCTTGATGGAGCTTCTGATTCAAAATTAGTGTTATTTTGATTTAAATCATTAATGTTCTCTAGTTAATCTATTCATATAGTTTCATTGTACTTGGGTTATTCTGTGTGGTTTTTTGGTTGGTTGGTTTGGGGGGTTTTTGGCTTTTTTTTTTTTTTTTTTTTACCCCTCTCCTGGTTGGTTGTAAATTGGTGTTGCTTACTTTAAATCAAAGATCAAATACAACCTCTGTGCTGCACATGGTAGTTTTGTTAATTAAAAATCTGGCTATAAAAATGTGCTGAAGTTAAAAGCAATAGTTTTTAATTTACCAGATGAAGTGTCACTTGATTTGGATTTAAGCTGCCTGAGTTCTGATGTCTGTGGCCTTGTGGGTGGATGATACCTTGTTTATAAGCATTTTTCTTCCTGAGGGTTGTAAATTTGCTGCAATTATACCCACCCCCAGTAAAAGTTACTGGATGTACTGGGTAGATGGAGACAGAGTTGGCAGAATAAAATTTTTTGTGAATCAATGTGTGTGGCATCATCCCTGAAGCGGAAATACTTGGATGTAGTAGAATGCTGTTTTTCTTTCGTACAGATACCTTCAGACCTTCTGGATAAAGAATTTCTGCCTATTTTACAAGAGGAGCCCCTGCCACCACTGGCACTTGTACCTTTTACAGAAGAAGAACAGGTTTGTATCTTTTTTTTTTTTTTTTTAAATCTTTAGATTGTTGTTAGTGTAAAGACATAATAAAGAGTATGTTTCCAGTAAGAAAAACAATAAAATTTGAGATTAGTAGGTTTTGAAAGCAAACCAAGTCAGCACTACAATTCAATAGGAAAATTAAAATAAAAGCAATAGTGCAGAATCTCTGAGTTAAACTGACAGAGTCAGGATACGACCTGACACTGTCGGTCAGGGTGGCGGTGGCAGTCTGGTTTAATTGCTGCTGCAGTCCCGTTGGAGTGACGGATGTGGTTCTGTGATCCTGTACAAGGATCTGGTCTGGCTCTGGAGGTCCAGCGGTGGTTGTGAGCTCTTGTCCTCTGGGAATCCCGCAGCAGCGCTCTCTGGTGTTCCAAGCCTCAGATGATATCCTGGTGGGAATGTTCGGTTCCTCCTCCTGGGCGGGGCATCTCGCCGTGGGGTGATGTCATTCTGTGAGTCTTGCTGGGAGGCCTTGGTGGCCCATCCACGGAGATACCCCAGAGGGTGTTATCAGGGCGGAGAGGATAAAGAACCCAGCCCCGCCTATCGTAACAGCTTACCAAGATGCTATACACTTCCTTTCGGTTACACCTTTCATTGTAACCCAGGACACAGAGAATGAAATTGTGTAAGCGTCCTGTGTCAGCAGAAACTCTAAATTCTGTCCCTGCTCAATTATTGGCTTAAATTTGAAAAAACGTTTTTCATACAGTGTTCTGTTGAAGGCAGGCAGGTTGTTCAATCCAGGATCACTATCTGGGAAGTATTATATTTAGAGAATAAAAAGGCTTATTTCAGCAAAGGAGATCGGTGAATATAATTTTATTCAAATCCCCTTGTCTTTACATGTTCCTGTTTTGCTTAAGAAGTAAGTTTAGAATTGGTATTAATTATTGGTGTCAGGTTTGGCAGGTGCCAGTCTCTTTTTGCAACAGAATGTGTGTTTAACACTGCTGATGTTCCGATGGCTTCTGTGCTGGCATCACCTGATAGAGGAGTAGGTGCTCCAATGCTTACTTCAGACCTTAGAAACACCTAAGTAACTTGGAAATGCTGATACTGACCAAGATCCTTTTATAGACCACTTCAGCTGCTCAAGTGTGCATGGAATCCTTTTCCTTTCTGCCGTTAATTGTAGAGAACTTTTAATGAACACAAGGAAAACAAAGCAAAATTTAAGATAGTGGTAAATGTTTCTGGTTTTATTTCTGGTTTTGTTTGGTTTTTATTTTTTTTTTGTGTGTGTTTCTTTGTGAAGGTTTTTCCAGCCGAATCTGACGGTGACTCTTTGTTCTTGGCAGAGAAATTTCTCGATGTCTGTAAACAGTGCTGCTGTCCTGCGGTTGACGGGACGTGGAGGAGGAACGGTGGTAGGGGCTCCTCGAGGTCGAAGTTCCTCCAGAGGTCGAGGTGAGCGGCCGGTGGGATGTGCTGCAGTGTATCCAGGTGATCCAGGCTCACGCTGCCCAGGGGTGGTACGGGGAGCTTGGCTAGAGCTGTGTGTTCTCATGCTCTTGTTTCTTTTCGCTTAAACCTTTCAAACCTTTCCAACAAGGCGGTGCTGGAGAATGAATATTATCATGCATTTAGTGATGATTCTGCACTCCTTAGTGCACGGCTGGTATTGCTGCTGTTTGCCTTTGCCGGGTTGGTGGGTGGGAAAGCAGAAGGCAGAGGTAGCGTTGAGGCGCAATCTCAATTTCTTCGGTTCAGAATTGTTAGAAATAACTTCATTAAAAGCATAAAACCAATTTATAGGGAGAGGTTAGAAAAATGTACAAACATATTTAAAACACCAAGGTTGTAGTAGGTTGTGTTCAGTGTTCTGAAAAGCCATCTCCATTTGTTAACAGCCTGAGCGTAAACAGGAGAAGGTTAATGGAAAGATGTAATTGAATTTGGGAGATATTTGAGTCTTTCCAATTTTAGTACATCACTGTAGTTGATGTCTCATCCAGGATCCCCTCCAACATTTCGAAATGAATTGAGAAAATGTCCTGAAGCCATATTGCTAAATTGAAACCAAATCGTTAAACCCAGAATTTATCTTAATAATTCCCTTTCAATGTGCGCACTTCTGTGAACTCTTTTTGGGGGCTTTCTGTATAAATACGATGGGTTGCATTTAGAACAGTGAGAAGCTAGTAGCTTGGAAATACTGAGTGATTAATCTTGTAACCTCTGTCTTTGCAGGTGCTTAGGTGAGGTTTCTCTTAGAGCCCTTTTAAATTTAATTCTACATTCCTTAATGGGTGATATTTTCAGTAAGATCTTCAGAAAGCACTCCATATATAATTAGGTGGTTGACCAGAATTTTGCTTTGACTTAATGTGTTCTCTCGTCTCTGTTCTCGTTCCTTAATCCTGCTTTCCTTTTAGCTTACATCTCTCAGATATTTGTAGATTGTCTGTCTCCTTGTGGTTGCTTCCCAGCTAAGATATGAATTTAAACTTCTGTGAGACTATCACTAGCTTTTCTTTTTGCTTCCCCTTCGTTTGCCATTGTACTTGCACAAATGCCCAGGGTTTCATTTTACAGAAAAGCGTGTGCATATATATCGGTGTGTGTACTCATTCGGGAGTTGCTGCTTTTTCGTGGTATTTTAATGTCTGTGTTTCTACCACCTGTGTTTCACTCTTGCTAGGAATACATGTATTGGCTGGGGTTTTTTGATGCATCATGACTTAATTCTGCAAATTAAATTATTGCTGCTTAAAATTTGGTGATTTGAGATCGTACACCTGCAAATGTGCTCTCTAGTTCCAATATCAAGACACTTTGACCATTTCTAATCTGGCATAACCCTTTATTTTGCGTTCTTTTGTCAGATTTCTCTTTGTTTTCTTGCTGCACCATTAACAATGTCATCCTTACGCAGTGAGCAGTGGGTTGGTTTTTAATTGCCCCCGCTAGTTTCAGTGAGGTTGCAAGGTTAAATGTGGCAGAATATGGCTTCTAATCCAGTAATTCTATTACTGAACCTGCTTGTATGCATGACTGTTTTGTTTGGCAGTAAAGTTTGGTTCCTTACATTTTAGTGGACAGAATTTAAAGTGTGTGTCGTATTTAGGCTGTTTGAAAGCTGCTGCATGTATTCCTGGTTTCCCATAGTTAATTTTTCAGATTTGTTAAGAAATACTAGCAAGAACTTTGTTGCAAAATTAATCTTTTTCACTTTCTTTTTTGTTTTATCCTAATTCGATCTTTTAATGTGTTGGAATTGTTATATGATGTGCTTGTTAGGCTGCTCTGACATTCTTCTGCTAAGCTGTAAAGGACGTATTTCTGCAGTAAATTTCTTCAGCTTTCTGAGTTTTCCTTCTTTCGTTGATCCTGGTTGCTGCTTGTTTCTTCCACTCTTCTTCTTCCCTTGCGCAATTCGTGTTGGGCTCTAGGCATGATGAGTCTTCCCAAACTTTCTATACCTCAGCAAAGAAATTACGGCTTCTGCCAGGACAAAATGGTTCCATTTTCATAATTACACACGTGATGCTGTTGTAGCCCAGGATTTCTTCCCATAATTATTTATGAAAATTCAGTATAGGACTGTTAACATCTGATCCACAAAAATGTTGCTTATAAGCAGGCTTTAAATGCAGTTCTGTTTTTTCAAGTTACAGTGAAAGGGACTTGAAATTTCTTTGGAGTTTGTTCACTAAATGAGCTGCCTCACTTAACAGTTGGAAAACATTTTTATTGCACTGGAAAATTGCCTGGGTTCAGAAGGTTATCTGGTGTTTTCCATGAACTTTACGTGGTTGCGTGCCACAGAGCTGCTGCTGAGCCAGTGCAGGCTTCGGCTTTACCAAAAGGAGATTGCTGTCTTGAAGGGGCTTGCACCACAGCAACTTCAGAGAGGAATTTGCCTGTGTGATTAGATTTGCTAATGTTCCCTCACCGAGGCACAAATCACGGAATTGTGTTCAGCATTGGAGAGCATGAGAAACGCTGTGGTGGGTTGGCAAGGGGAAGAAATGTTGGTACAGGAGTGTTACAGGCAGAACGCTAAATGGGATTCACTTACCAGTATTTAAAACTGCAAGGTAACGCTCAGTAAATACTTTCTGGGTAGTCACCCCAACTTTTACTGACAACACGTACGGTGTGATGGTGAGAATGTGGTTACTGTGTGGAAGTTGCTTTGATTTTATTTTTTTTAAGTAGTTGTAGTCTCTGAAGAAACCAAGCACTTGCACGTGACTCTTTTCTAATTGACTTGTTTTCCTGGGAGCTCCCTGCGGTGTGCGCTTAAGCCCTGTGCTTTGTGCTGGCAGGGACTGGAATGTCAACATTCATGAATAAGAGCCTCAGATGAGGACAGATTTAAATAGTCCCTGGAATGGGCTGTGAGCTTATAGACACTTTGTTTTGTAGCTGTTCTCCCTTTTGGTTAAGGCTGTTAGGAAGGGTCCTTTGCTTCCCATTAGAGCTCTTTCCCCACCCACCCTCTTTGCCCTTTGTAATCCGTTTTTCCTGCTGTTGGGAAGCGTGTCAGTGGTGTGCAAGTGTAACGTTCTAATATCTAACCAGCACTAGTTGAACCACAGTTATTCTGTTTTTCCCAAACGGTATTATGGCTGTGATTGCAGATCCTGAACTCCACTTATGCTGTAATTTTAAGAATTTGCTTCTTGTATTCTGTAGGGGGTTTTTTTTGGTAATGGCAATTAGAATGACAGTTTGTACTGCTTCTTAACCTCCTGCTTGTGTCTTGCATTTTTGCTTAAATTCAAACTTGTCTATTTTTCAGGTTAGAGACTTGGCTGTTATGATTGCAATGTCCAGTGGATTGATGTCCTCATCCTGAGGTTTTTGGGAAATTACTGAAATACAAATGACACAGTTGCTCCACTCAATTCTTCAGTGGAAGGGTTTATTGACATTTATTGCCTTTGCATTCAGTACTTTGTGCAACATATGCACTTAGTCTGCTGCTTGTGTGCCAGGCGTTTTTTATTCCAGAACTGGCATTCTGTTTAAGATAAGCCAAGGAGTACAGAAGCAGAATGTCAAGTGGTGTGCTTACACGTGCAGTTTTATCCTCTGCAGGCATTTCTCATGCATTCTGTGACCAGCATTATCTGTGTCCTAGTGTGCACTTCCAGGTCAGACCCATCCACGTAGTACTTGCGGAATGACTGCACACCACAGTTTGTTTCCCTGACTGACTGTGCACACCACGGTTTGTTTCCCTGACTTTGCACACCGCAGTTTCCCTTGACTGGCTGCCTCCCTTCTGGAGCTCGGTAGGATCTTCCCACGCCGTGGGCTGCTCGGTGTCTGCTGGGGCTGCACATGAGCTTCTGCTGGGCTCTCTTGGATGGGCCTGTGTTGTCCCACACACGGACGGGGTGGAGGCACAGCCAGGGCAGAGGTGGCTCCAGCCATCCTGTGCAGTACTGTGTGGTATCACTGCAGCGGGCAGCTGAGCTGTGACCCCACCGGCAGCCTTAACCCGAATGCCTGAGATCGGTTGTTTGGGCATTCAGCAAGGTTATCTTTTAATTCAGACCGTTTTGGTGGCTGAGCACAACTGAAATACTGATGAGCCACGATACGGGAGTGGTGAGTGGAGGGAGGTTTCTCAGGCTGTAGTTTCACATACTTTGAAATGGCCACAGGCCATGCTGCTGGTGAAACAACTGATTCTTGCCCTTGTACAGGACACTTGCTTTATTTGCAGGTGAAATGTCCCATATTGGCAGTGCTCTGGCTCTGGTGGTGTGTGTGCTCCCAGCAGTCGGTGTGCACTCACCCTTGCTCACTCTGCAGTGCTGCTGCTGCTCACTGTACAAGCCTGCTTTGTTTCTGTTGGGAAAGTGCAACTTTCCACCTCTCTTACCTCAGAGACAGGAGATGAGCCAGTGCTTTGTTCTGACTGTGAACTGCTTTTGCTTTATTATCTCTCGTGACTGGAAGGAGGAGGGCTTTCCTGTAGTGAAGAAGTTAGTCAAAGATGCTATTGCATGAGCTGCTGAAACTTTCCTGGCTTTTATTTGTGAAGAACAACAACTTTGAGTCCTTTTACAGGACTTTAGGGGACCAGTAATGGTTTAACTGGATAAACATGGTGCTACTTTTGAGGTTGTACCACATCTTCCTGTTTCTTGCCTTTGCAGCTTGTTTTACACTCGTGACTGTGGTCAACCTTGTAGTATCAGCCTTGCCAAAGCAAAGGTATCTGTGTTTCTAGTAACGCTCATAGGTCTGATGCTAATGTCTCCTCTCTTACCTTGCGTGCTCAGTCAGCTCCTCTGCTTCTCCTTGAGTTTGGGTAAGAACAGCTGTGCTGGATATGGCAAGGGCTTGCTCAACTCCATAATCTCCACAGTCCAGCAACAGCCAGAAGAAGGCATCTTGGCAAGAGAGTAAGGACTGAGTGAAAACACAAAGGTGAAGAGGCTCAGCTGCCAGATGTTTGCAGCTCAGCCTATTTCCTGAACCAGATGCAGCCTCCATTAATGAGTTTTGTTTATCCTTTTTGAGTTTGTCCAGTCTTGATCTGAACTTAGGCATCCTCCAAACTGTGCTAAGGAAGGCTGCGTCTCTGGGAGATGCAGCCACTGGTCAGCTGGGCATCTGCCACTGGTCAGCTTTGCTGGTGATAGAACAGGATAGTTTAGTCCAAAGAGGATATTAGAATTGTTCCTTACATGCCCTGCAACCTGTTCTGCCTGATACAAAAACAGTTGTGTATTTGATGAGCCTGACTGGATTATCTATGGATCACTTCTCTTATTCTCTGCCTGAGAAACAACTTTCCACCCTTTTCCCCTAAGAGATTTGGTAGAGAGTAGTAGAGAAACTCTTGCAACTGTCTGTCTTGATTATTTCAAATTTTTCTAGTTACAAAACACTGGAACATGGTATTACTCCTTGAGGAATCCAAGTGTCTTTAGGTTTTAAATGTAGAGGCTTTTTATTACTACCTTTTTCAGACGACTACAAGGACTGCAATCTGAAGGTGTTTATTTCCTGCTTCGTTTGGCCATTCTGTCTTACTCCTCCAGATCCCTGGCCAGGTTTGCACCTCATGCTTTGAGGTGGTTTTTTCCTTGAAACCAGGAAGAGAAAAATATTAAAAGATTGGTGTTTGAGATACTTAACCATCCAAGAATTCCTGTTACCAGGTGCTTTTTAGGTTCTAGAACTTGACGGTAGAGACTGTGTGTGTATGTAGGCAAGGCATTGTCGTGCCAGCCAGTTGATAGATGTTCCGCTTTTTTGTCTTCTTCCCCTGTGATCCTTGAAATGGTAAATGAGCTGATTAAAAACCTGTCATTTGTTCTGCTGGAGCACTGTGTGAAGCAGTGTTTGTCTTTTGTAGGTCTGGAAGCTTCACCCCAGCCATTAATCTAACCAGTGCTGGAAGTTGTTTTGAAGGGCTGGGGATGTGTGTGGGTGTTGTTTTTCTGTTGTGTGGGGTTTGGGTTTTTTTTTTACCCAAACACCCCACGCTTTCTCAAGCACTGAAGGTGTGCTCCGAGATGCTTTGCTTGAGGATATGTCTGTAACTTTTTGGCTTGAGGTTTGGTGCCTGGCAGCGGCCTATAGAGAATCATCTACTGAAAAGGCCAGCAGGATAATTTTTAAGCTGTAGCTAATGTGGTTCTTCATTCTGACCTGCCCATAGCCAACCTGTGATCCTTCTTTTCTTCCTACTGCTCCTGGGGATTTTTGCTGGCAGTCACTAGAACTTAATAATGGTGGAGCTTCCTTCTCCTTTATGACCCTTGACAGCAGTAATTAGGAGTACATCTGCAGTGCAGTGCCATTACACTGGAGCTTGCTGTTAAAAGTAATCTGATTTTTATGTGTGTGGAGCACACATGTGCAGTGTGGATGTTGTGTGAACAATACGTACTTCTGTGCTGATTTCTCTTGGGTAAGTATCTGTGTTTTTCTGCATAGTATTTATTTCAGAATTGTGTGCCCGTTCTGTCTGGTCTTGCACTTCTTGATAAGAATTTTTGCATAAGACTCTTTCTTCAGTCTTTGTTCCTTTTTCCTTTTGTCCCAGATAATTTCACTGGGGCTTAAGACTGCAAGATTAGTTCACAGGGACACCAGGAAAGGGAAACCTACCTGAGTCTTTCAACTTCTTTTATTATTTATACAAACACTTGTGTTTTTTGTCTTTTCAGGCAGAGGCCGAGGAGAAAGCGGTTTCTACCAAAGAAGTTTTGATGAAGTGGAGGGTGGATTTGGGCGAGGAGGGGGCAGGGAAATGCACAGATCACAGAGTTGGGAGGAAAGGTAACAGAACTCTAGCCATTCAAGTTTTTTACACACATCTGTTCAGCTTCCATTTGTGCCTTTTGACTTCATAAAACACTTTAGGAAAGGTAATTAGTTATTCTGTGAGTGAAGTGTCTGAATTTCTAAGCTGGAGTCAAACACAATAATGTTTCTTGAGGCTCAGGAGCAAGTAAAAGAACGTTTTTTGCAAAGAATTTTTCCGCTGAGTTCCTGGGAAGAAGGAACTGCTTTAAGAGAACATAAATGAAGAGAGTTGCAATGGAAATGCTGGTGCTAAAGGATTTGCTTCAGTTTTAGTCTTGACATTGTTCACAGTATTTAGGGGCACATTTGTAAACATGCCCAGTTCCTGAGGGCCATGTGTGTATCGGTGTTGCTGAAAATTTCAGTTTTCATTTGGACCTCTAAAGGTACTGTCCATCAAGCTCCGATTTTAAACAAGTTCCCCACCAAGTAAAGACAACCAACAAAACCTATACCTAAAATGAGTTTTTGGAGTAGTTCCAAAACCTTATTTGAAACTTCTATTCTGCCTTTCTAGGGGAGACAGACGCTTTGAAAAACCAGGGCGAAAAGATCCAGGTATGGTTTTGTTACTGTGTGGGCAGAAAATGGGAGGGAGGAGCAGGGTGTGTTTGGGGGAAGGGACCTACACCTACCTCAGCCTTTCTTATTGCTCCAAGTATATTGTTGATACAAGGTTCATGATACTGTGCCAGGTTGCTAAATGTGTTCTCAAAGTGTTGTTTCTCTTACTTTGTGCTGTTTTCGCTATTCAACATGCAAGTGTGATAGATAAGAAAAATGTAGAGTAAGTAGGTTCTGTTTATTTAATTAGGGGTGATGTCTACAGCTGGAACTAAGTTCCTGTGCCTCTGAGAAAGGAGCCTGTGCTGATGAACAGGTGTGCTGTGGTAATTTGCCTTTTCTCAGTGCAGCTTTAACTGTTCCTGCTGTGGGCTGTTTTGGTATCTAGCACTTCTTGACCATTTGAACTGTTAATTGTTTTGAATGCTTGCTAGTGTGAGAGAGATCCCAGCAGTGTCCTGAGGTTCCCATGCTCATGGATTTACTGCTGATCACATTAGTTGAGTTATCGTCTGAACCTCCTGTTCAGTCAGGTTATCTGCTCTCCTGTCTCCTGTTCCTCCCCTGTTCTGTTTCTGAACTACTTCGCTCTGGCCACATTCTGGCAGAATGCCGGGTTTTTATTTGCGGCCCAGTACAGCTGAACACTCCGCTGAACTTGAGTTGGAGTGGGTTTTTCATCTTGGGGACGGAACACAGACATTGTGAGGGCGGTGAGAGCATCAGGGCAGCTCTGGCTGTGTGGTAACTGCAGTGGCTTCTGCTGCTGGGGCTCGTGCCTGTTCTCTGGAACACCGTGCTCTTTCTCCTGGCGTTTCCGTGTGCGCTGAGCACAGCTGGGCCTGCTGAGAGGTTTGGTGCCAGTGAGCTCTTACTGGCAGTGTGTCCTCTCTCTTTGGGACCCAGGGAATCTTTGCTGTAGGACTCTGGGCTACGTACCCTCCTTGGTGACACGCTGAGAAGGTGTAGGTCCAGAGAGATAACTGCAGGTTGAGTTTAAAGACAAGCCCAAAGAGATCCAGTTGCAATTAGAAGTTGACAAGAATGTATTTTAATACCTGCTTAGCTGTGGGTATTTTTTTTAGTAAGAGTAGCATAAATTGCCGTATTAATAATTTTCCAGATTGCCATGGTGACAAATGCCATAGGAGTTTGCTTTCAAAGCCCATCCAGTCCTCTCTCTCTGTAGGAATTGATGTTCACAGCTTCTAAAAGAGTGCTTTTATTTTTCTGCTTGTTTAGTTGAATGTCAACACAAAACTAAGATGTGTGTGTTTTCTTCATTGTCTCCTTTAAAAAGAGCATTCTTCTAGAAAATAATCTGCTATTGGTCAGAGGTTGACCCGTTTTAAATGTCAGTAGTGAAATTTCAGACTTTGTCTATATTCAGAGATCTTTTAGGAAAAAATGAGAATAGGAGAAAGAAAGTACTACTGAGATTTCAGGACTGCATTTTTTACAAAAGAAAAATGACTGTAAAAGTAGTACCTACTACAGTTGGTTTAGGTTTATTTATTTAACTACTTTTTGTTGTTGTGATTATAAATACAACAATTCCTGTTCTAAGCTATGGAATGTACCACGTTTCTGATAAAGACTGATAAAAATATAATAGATCAGATGTATTTCTCAGTTGAAATTGAGGAGAATTGACAATGTGCAAAGTATCCTTACTGAAGATGGCTTCTGACGGAGGTTAATCTGCAGCCAGTGTAGAGCGTTTTGTGTTTGCAGCGTCTGCTGGTGATCAGGGCTATGGGATGCAGCCTCCAAGAACTGTCCCCTCGGGAAGGCGGTGTCCTGGGGCAATTTGTTGGAAGCTCTTTGTGAGAGATGGTGTGCTTATTCTCAAATTGTGAAGATTTTGAGTGCCTAATTGCTCTTCAGTCTCTGCTAGTCAGTATGAGAGGCAGAAGATGTTCAATCTCTCTGAAGTTTAATTGCAGAAATATTGTTTTAACAATAGTAATTTGTGTTTGTGTATTGCTGCGTTAGAGGTTAATGTCGCAGTAAGTGGGAAGATGTTTCCCTCCCCTTTATTTTCAAAGAGAGAGAAGGTGGAGAGCACAGAAATATTGACAGAAAGTGTTGGTCTGTTCTGACTCAAACTTTGATTAATTACAAGTAGTTACTGTTATGTAATGGCTTTCCAATGACAGAATATTTTGAGTGTGAGACAGGGTTACAGATGTGCCAAAAGAAGTCCCGGGTTAATAGCAAGCGCTCGTGTCCACACAAAGCTGTGGAAGCAGAAAGGTCGGGAGAGGAATTCACGTGCAGGTTATAATTCAGGCTAACACGCTTTAGCAGATGCCTGTACTGGTTTCTGTTACCTTGGTTAAATTCCTTAGTTTAGATTTTATTCTATAATTTTACCGTGCTTCAGCTTTCCTTTGCTCTTTCATGGGGCCTTGGATTCAGATGATATAATCTACTGAGTTGCCAACTTTTTAATGTTCTTTGTTCTGGATGATCACATTAGAGAATGAAGAGATCCAATATTTAAACACTTCCAAGTATTTGTAATGGAGGACAATGCAAGAACCCTCAATTAAAAATCAAGAGATTAAAAAAGTAATAGAAATGTAACAAGTACTTACTTCTTAAATATAATCAATGTGCTGTTCTCAGAAACTAATTATTGCTTTTTCGGTGCTCAGAACAGTTTGCAGCGTCACATTTGACTGATTCTCAGCATAAACAGTATCTGTTCCTGGTTTCAGCATGCGGATTGAAGATGCACAAAGTATCGGCGAGTTTCTCGCCAATTGTCGCAGTTCTGACAGGCTTCACTTAGAACCCAGATTGTTTCTGGAAGGCTCAGGCCATTAGCAAAGAAAATGAGCAAGTTGCTTTCTTGAGCACGCCTGTCTCTGCACAAAAGCTGCTTAATTTTCTGTGCAGCCTCCTGACTAATACCAGCTTAGCAGCCGAGGGGATTTGATCAGTTACCAGCAGTTACAAACTGGTATTAAATAATTATGTGGCTTAAGCAAACCTGTTAGTCGGTTGTGGTGCACAGTTGAGATCTGTTTAATGTTAGGGTTTTCATTAGGTTCAGAAGTCTTGAATATGAAAGGTGTGTTCAAGTGCCTGTGGAAAGGATGTTGAGTTTCTTTGAATTGTACTTTCCCCTCTCTCTGCCTGGCTCGTTCTACCCTGCCTTGCTGGCAGGAGGTGCCTCCACAGAAGGTTCATCACCACTTTGCTCTTGCTGTGCTGTGTTGGTGCATCGGAGCCCATCAGCAATTTTGCTGAGCTTCTACTCCAATCTGGGTCATGGCATATTTCCAGTACTTTTAGACATCCATGATTCACCAGTTCTCTGGAACTGTAAAAGCAATATTAATGTTTTTTCTGCCCTTGTTCTGAAGTAACTACACAATTCTTTGTCTTATTTGCTTCTGCGGTATTACTGAGCTTTGCTTTCCAAAATGTAATATTTGAAGATTGCATTTAGCATATACTAACAACATGTTTTTTCTTATACTTGCTGTTGTGCTCCCTTTCAAACCAAATCTATAAGACAAAATAATTTTAAAAACAGGACAGCTTTAACGTGTCAAGTCATTTAGAAATCAAACAAAGCAACTCGCTTTTGATTAGATGGTAATTGAAGTTAGAAATAGCTTTGTATACCTTTGGCTGTAAATAATGAGATGATAGTCCCATGTGATGTATGGGAAATACAATGTCTCACCCGGAATATTGTCAGACAGAATACTCAACTCCTCCCACAGAACGCTGCCCTCTTTCAGACTTGACACAGGAGTCTGTCCTACTGCTCTTGCACTGGTTTTTAATTTGTAGGACTCTTACCAATGTCTTACATTGATAGAGAACGTGGGAAAAAAGCAAGAAAAAATTAAAAATTATTGGTGTTGACACAAGAGTGGAAATAGGCTGTTTAAACTGTGTATGAGTCGACAACTGAAAAAACGGATGAAAAGGGATGAAGGCAATGTAACTTGATAGTGTGCTGCTCTCCACGCTCCACAATAGCCGTGAATGCTTGTCCAGAGAATTAAGTTGGAAACAGATTTTGGGAGTGTCTGTGATAAATCAAATCTGTCTGAGGCCTGCAGTGGGAGAAGGCAACACTTGAACTATTTTGGAATGAGAGCTCAGTTGCAAGAGAAACGTGGCCCTTCTGCCTCGTTCCCCGACCCTGTGTGGAACGCTTCTGCGGGGTGGCTCCCCATTTCCCCAGACCCTAAACCAGAGCAGCTTTCTGCTCACCCCGCCTGGGTTGTGAACACACTTCAGTGGACAGTTTTGTGATTTGAGGAGAATTCAGTTCAGCTTTCTCATCAGATAGCTGGAGACGATTTTTCCTGCTGCTGCCCACTTGGGTGAAGTTAAGAGGAAGCAGGTAGTGTGTTACGCTGTTGTCAATGAAAGTTGCTGTTTATGCCATCTGGGTTTCTGGGAAAAGTCTTATACCTCTGAAAGATAACTTTATTTTAATCCTACATGAGTGTTCAGGTACGAACACCTAATAGGCACTGCTTTTGTTGAGAGCTTGGAAATAGTCATCCATCACTGTGTTTTTCTTTTAGCATCTTAAATTATTTAGGAGCTTCAGAACAGCATCTTAATTGCAAGTAGGTTTATGAGGCACTCAAATACAGAAGTCTCATGTATAGTTTGTTTTAATTTTTTATTTCAAAATTGATTCAAGTGTCTCTAAATATTTTTTGTGCTGTTTGTACAGGCAAAGATTGATGTTAGAAAGCATAAAATATCAGTGGATGCAGTTCTACTTCTCATATATATATAGTGCATCCTTTGGCTCAGATAGACTTGAGACAAGCAGCGCAAAGTTGAAAACGTGGAATGTATGGGCCTTTAAAAAAAAAGTACATTCATTCATTAAAAATAGTCTTTTTTTTTCCACTGCTAAATAATTTATTCAGTGTTTTCCAATAAGAAAAGATTTCCATTGCAGTATTTGTCATATACATCCAGATTTTTTGATAGTGTCTTCATAGACCTGTCTGGAAGTGAGATGTTCTCTTATTTGGCAGAATGAAGAACTGCACATAGTATATACAATTTTGCTTAATAAGCCCAGCAGGAGTGCTGTTCGCTGCCATGAGAGATTGGCAGGACTTAGAGCCATCTCTAAAATGTTGTAATTGTATTCCCAGAGAGTTAAGAGAACAGAAGAGCTAGGCTCTTGGATGAACAGAGTTACTTACACCAGAACTCATGTGTTTGCTGAATGATCCCATATTGTTTTCTGCTTTTGTATTGTTGTCCATTTTGTCACAAGCTGGTTAATTATGACTTTGGTCAGCTTTGGGAGTTCTGAAGATCTCTCAGGGTCAGTGCAGCTTTAATCGTAGTCTGGTGAATCAGCGGGTAGCTCTCTGATTTCCCAAGGATTAGTACCGATTCGTGCACCTGACTTTGTCCTGGGTGGTTAATGCAGCCTCTCCTCAGTGGGCACGCAGCTTCTCTTCACACTGTGTATCGTGTTGTAATCTAAAGGACGGGAGTACAAGAGAGAGATCACTAGAAGATGGCAGGGCAGGCAAGGAAAGAAGTTTTTAAATGGAACCCGCAAGTTTAATGTAATAATAATTAAAAAAGCACAAAGTTCAGGGTCTGTCATCTCTACCCTGTGAGGCCAGTCTCGCAGAGCTGGAAGCTGTCGGCGTGCTGTCCGTTGATGCGGATCTCCTTGTCAGTGCTTTTTGGACTCTTTGAGTCAGCTGCTGCTGGGAGCTCAGGAACAGTCTTGTCAAAATTCTCCATCTTGATCTGGTACTGGCCTTTGGCATTGCAGGCTAGCAGGGAGGCAAAGCGGTGGTGCAGCAGGATCTCTGACGGGAGGTAGGATGTTCTCCTCTGGCACGTTTCTCCTGTGCCCTCCTGCACAGCTGACAGGAAGATGACCAGCTCAAAGTGGTGAGCAGCTTCTGTTTGCAGGAGAGCAGCCAGGGGGCTGGCTGCAGCGATGGGATGGTAGTAGGTCAGCGGGAAGATGAAGAAAGGACACTCGTCCGCAGTGACGTTGTCCAGGTGGAAGTCTACGCTGGTTTGGTGCAGCTGCCCACTCTCCTGTTCTTGGTAGAGTATAGCAGAGATCTGGACGCTGGTCAGGGGGCTGGAGCGAGTGTTGGCCACCTGAAACATGAGGTGTGTCTTCCCCTCGGCATGCGTGACCACGGCGGAGCGCGAGAAGCGGATGGAGAGCGCCCGGTTCTTTGGGCGCGCGATCTTGGCCACAAAGGCACCTGGAGGACGGGAAAGAGCAAACTCAGTGCGAGCGCAGGACCTGCCCTGGTTCCCTGCGGGCTCCAAGGGAGCAGAAACGGGCTGAGGCTGGAAGGACCATGGTTGCAAACTGCTGGGCTGGCATCATACTAACCTGCATTTGTTCAAAAAAGTATAGCTTTCCTAAAATGCTTATTTTTCTAAACGATGTTCACTTATTAGTGTTTGGAAGTAAGATGGTAGGTATTTGGAAGTTAACTGTAGCCATAAGGAGGCTGTTAGCTTGCCCTGACTTACTGTAATTGGTAATAATAACTGATCTTGGTGTGTTACACTGTAGAAGCTCTGTCTAATACACACTAAACTAACCTGTGTATTTTCAAAGTATTTTGAATTACTTCAAACATGAAGAATATTTTAAATAACTTAAAATACCTAAAAATAGCTGTGACATTGTTAAAATTTTCATTACATTGGGTACTGAGGAATACGTAAACACTGAGTTAAAGATCAATGAAGATAGCTCAGCTAGACAAAAGTATACCTTAAAAGTCAAAACAAATTGACTTTAAATATTTTAATTATATGGTAAAAGCTTGAAGAGATAATGGTGTAAGAAATAAATGATTGAGAGGGATATACAGTGATCCACCACAAGTATTTTCCAATGAATAGTGAAATTCTTAAGTCCAGATATTGATAACACCTAATTTGTCTTTAGTTGACGAAAGGTGTTTAACTTTTAGCTCTACGTAGCTGAAATCTCATCATCCTTGTTAGTGGCTACCTTAATTGCTCTTTCATATATCAAAATGAACAGTATTTATTTCTAGCTCACTCTTAAATCCAGTTGTTGCAGCTCTTGTGTTAAGGAGGCAGTAGGAGGGATTACCTGTGATGAAGGCTTCCAGCATGAGCCCCAGGACCATCTGGATTGCCAGCAGCGCGATGGCACTGGGACAGTCCCCGCTCGGGAACATGGTGCCGTAGCCGATCGTGAGCTGTGTCTCCAGCGAGAAGGAGAAGGCGGCCGTGAAACTGGTGATGTACTTGACACAGATAGTGTGGTTGTCAGGGGGAGCGTCGTGGTTCAGCTCCAGGTCCCCGTTCATCTCAGCCAGCAGATACCAGAGCACCGCAAAGACCAGCCAGTGAAGGACGAAGGAGGCCGAGAAGACGAGCATCATCCATCTCCAGCGCATGTCCATGAGGATCCCCCAGGCGTCCCGGAGGCGCGCCACGCCCACGCCCTGGGCGCCGGCCATCTGCAGGGTGCTGTGGCCCTCCTTGGTCACCAGCCTGCGGTGCCTCTGAGTCAGGAGGGGCGCGCTGGGCTTGGTGTTATTGCTCTCCAGCATATCTGTTGTCATCTTCTAGAAGGGAGAAGAAAGGGAAAAGTGATACAGTGCCACATACTTGTGTTTTGCCTAACGTTCACAGCTTCTGACACATCAGCAGGGGTTGAAATACTGCAGCCAACAAAGGAGGGCTTATACATTGCAATCCAGAGAAGATTAACTCAGGAGCCTGGAGAGGAATTTACCACTGTTTGTGGTAATACTTTGCTAAAAAAGATTAGGTTTAAAAATCTGACTACTTCTCAAATTCTCCCTGCTTAGTTATTTAAATAAAAATTTCATACTTTACCTTCCTAAATTTACGTTGGACTCACATGCTTTAATTCTTCAGGGGTGAGAGAGATGGGATTAGGCATATTGTGTGTGAAAAGAAACTGAATTTTGCTGATCACGTCAGGTTTTGTAACTTCTTTTGAGCAGAGTATAATAATTTACCAACACAATTAACAAGAGTACTAAGGAAATAACGTTTATTATATTATTTCTGTAATGTACTTATGCATTTTGGGGGAATGCTGTACTTTAGCTACTTGCCCTTTCTGACTCTCCTAGCTCATGAGTTGTCTCCTGTCTGCACCCACCATGTCCAGTTAAACAGAATTACAGTATTGAGGGCAGAGCTGCTCCTGGGAGTCCTGTGTATGTAAGGATCAGGTAAAAAGAGGGCAGGAGACCGATACAGAAAATACACTGTGACATAATTTCCAGTCTAGTCTGCCTGAGCAGTGCAATTTTTATTAGTGACCAAATAAAACAGGACAGCAAGCATATGGGAATTAAGGTGGAATTGCAGATATGGGAAGCAAAATGGATACCTGTAGGTATTTGACATGTTAGGCTCCTTTGTTTGCTTTTAAACCTCAAAGCTTGTGGAATTTCCCAGACCTGCTGAATGTCTTTTTCAAAAGACACGGGTCACTCAAATCCATACATTTTATAAATACTGGATATTTAGAGTTCACCTGAGACAGATTAAAATTAAGTAAAGGTTTGTGTAAAATAGAGACTTCGTAATAGGTACAGTCTGTTTAAAGAAGGTTGTGTTGTTTGTAGAGCAACAGAGGATTTAAAAATACATATGAATTCAGCAAATCACAGTTATACAGGGTGTATGTAGTCAGTTTTGGTTTCCTGTCAATTTTGACCTTTGTTTAAATGGTGACTGTTTCAGTGTATTGCATTTTTTTGTAGCGGAATTGGGTTTTCCCCTTCCAACAGTGCCATCGTAGTTTTCTCTTGAAATGCTTTAGATGGAAGGATCCTGAACTTCAGAATGAATTTATGGTAGTGAAAATTTGTCTTGTGATCTCTGATCCCGTAAACCAGCAGTTTCCATGACTCTGCTTAATCTTCACCCAGATTCAGTAACTACGGAACATTCTCTTTTGCTTTTACTTGTGTTTAGTGCCTGCTGAGGAGTGAGGATTGACATCACAGTGACTATTTAGCTAAATTTTTGTTCTTTTCTTCTGTAGCTTCTCTGCATGGGAAGGATGATGGGGACCATGCTCAGAGTGAGCTCTGAACAGCGCCTTGGTTTTACCATCTTAGAGTAGGCAGTACTCACAAGAAACACTCCCTTGTTTGAGTAGAGGACGCTTACTAAACAAAACGCCTCTGGGTGCATCATGCATTTAAAACAAACCAGCAACCAACAAAAAACCCAAAACAACGAACACAACCAAGAGCCAAAGCTTGTGTTTTTCTGTAAATTCTCGTGGTACTTTGAGGGCAGCATCTGCTTTGTAGACTTGAAGCAATTTGGGTTTACAAAACAATTACATGTTGTGAAAATGATTCTGATGCTGACTGATGGGTGACAGAAGCCTTTTCTGTGGTGTTATATACATTAAGAAAAAAGGGAAAACATTCCGAAGATGGTACATTTTTCTTGGCTGTGCTTCAGATCACAGGAGTGCTGAGGCAGTGTGCTTGAACACTACAGACTTAGAGCAAATGCTGTCAGCATTGCAGGATCTCAGGTTTGTCAATTAAGGAGCTTCTTAGGGTGGTGATTAATCACTTAATGTTGTCTTAAACTGAAAAAAAAATCATTCCGGTTCTTTGGGATCTTTTCAACGGGGGAGGGTTGATTCCTGACAGATTTTGAAGGTACTCAGGAAGAGAACCTGCGTTAGCCCCCGACAGCACATTTCAGAGCAGCCCTGTGTCTCTGCTCCTTGAGACTCCCAGCAGGTGAATTTGCCTTCTGAGGTTAACCAGGTTAGGCACTGGTACAGTGCTCTGATTTTCCTAGTCTAGGACTGTTGAAAATGTTAATTTTCTAATTCAGTGGCAGAGGTAGCATTGGAAACGTGCAAGCTTGAGTTCCAAAACCGCTTTTTCCAAGCGGTATTTATGGATTAAGAGCCACAAGTCTCAGCTTCTTGGATTGAGAAAAACAGATAAGAAGCTGCCATTAGACTCTGAGAGCAGTGCAGTTGGGTGAGAGTAAGAGGCAAAAGAGCAACTGCCCCGTGGGAGATGGTTTACCCAGGCTGCAGGATCAGTCTTCTGTATTCTCAAAAGCAGAGGCAGCTTAAGAGCAAATGTGATTTTGAGTTTAAAAGGTGTTAACATCTCCTGTCTATTCCTTTCCCTGCCCATAGTAAAAAAATACAAATACCTTCTGTCGTTGTTAGTGATAATGAATGAAGTTATAAAGTACAGTTTGGACCGCCTGATTGAATCTCCTGTCTGGCGTGTTCCTTGGTGACCCCTCATTAATCCCAGGCTCAGTGTATGCTTTAGGAAAGACATTCAACTTGGACTTGAAAAGAAACATTCTGTGTTTGTGTAGAGAATGCTTGTCTCCACTATAACATACATGCACTGTTTCTTACCCAGATTTGTCCTGTGTTCTCTTTCAACAACCTTTAAGTTACATTATTTGGTGGATTTTGCTTTTCCTGGTTCCTGACTTGTGCAACTGTCGTAGCTTTGGGGTGTTTCTTGTCCCTCCATCTCCCCGCTGACAGCCCCAGGCTAGAAAGACAGGAACTGTCAGAAATCACTTTTCTAAACCTCTTTTGGCATGCTGACCAGTCCCTTATCACATGTTTGCTGTGTCTAATCCTTCCTGTTTACATTCTCTTGAAAGCTGAATTATCACCAACACCAGCGTGTCTGTCAGTTCTTAGCTCAGCTCTTAGATTCTTTTGGTTTTCAGTCTTTTTACCACCTTGTTCCTCATCCTGGCTTCTTTCTTACACACTCCTCTAAGGAAAATCCAGGTGGGGTGAGTACTAATTTTTAAAGAAATCACAGGTTCCTTCTTCTAGCGGTGGAACAGGTTCTAAACTGACCTGTCTGGCTAATGATTTTCGTGTGATAAAACCTTGCCTTACAGCCTTGGGATGTTGCTTGCATTTCTGAAATTCGTGATCCAGCACATGCATCTCCCATGCTTTGCCTTTTTGATTGAGATCTTCCTTGTGTTGTAACAGCTTTTACTGCACTCCTGCTCCATGCCACCACCCTGATTTCCTCTCCTTTCCTCTCCCTTAGCTTTTCCTTAGGACTCTGGTGGGGTTGCAGGGGAACTCATTGGTAGCAGGGTCTTCATTTTCATTTGCCTTCTCAGTTGAAGGCGTTTGAAGTTACACTTCCAGCCTGTTCGCAGCTCGATACCCAAATGCATCTGCAGCCTTTGAGGAGCCTGAGTGAGGGGCTGTGTTCAGGGGAGGCTTCTGCAGCCTTGCCCTACCTGCCCAGTCTTATCAAAGCCTGTTCTAATTGACCCTGGAAGGGATTTGAAGCAGTTTGGGCTGTGCTGCTCCGTTCTGACAGGAGAGTGGGCATGAGGACCTGCTGCTTTCCAGGAGTTACTGCAAAAACTGCTCACAACTGCAGCATCATTTGAAGATTTACTAGAACCCGGGTGGTGGCGTGCCCCTCTGGGGCTGTGTAAGTTCCCTCTTTACTTGGCCTGGGTTTGTGTGATCGTGTACAAGCTTCAGATTTAAACCTTGTCTGCTCTGAGCTGGTGTTGTGCAGATCTCTTCCTGCCTCTGCACTTTGCAACAAGAAAAAAGATTATAATTTTTTATGAAAGTTTATAATTTTTTAAAGGCATTTTTCATGCTTCTGAAATGGCTATTTTGTGTGTTCTTATTTCTAGATTATTGTGTATTGTATTTTTAGACTGAGTGGCCCCCCTTGGAGATGCTCTGACATTATTATTAGGAAATGAAGGTTTTTTCAGTAGGGATGACATGACTGGATCGTATAACTTACATTAGAGGACAGTCTTAGAAATGTTAGAAATGATTCAGCTTGAGTAGCTGTGTTGGTTGAAAGCTTATGCTGCTGTTGTGGGTAGAACAGTTAACATTTCAAACATATTTGTCCTTTTGATTTTGTAGCTAATGTCTCACTGAGATGGATGGAAGTAGTTTGTGACACAGCTGTTACTTCTGAGCAGTGTGCAGAATTAAGATGGAAGTTTTCAGGACTTGTAAAAATGGAAACATGGATTTGTTGACCCCAAGTCACGTTTTTCAAAGCATAAAGGATAGGATGTGAGAGGTCGTACTTTTGACTTTCTGTGACAGTTTATTACAGAAGGCACTTGAAAGAAAAGCGGTGCTAAAACAGGAGAGTGTCTCCTTTTACAGTCCAGAAAACAAGGCTGCCTTTATACTTGATTCTTGGGAAGCCAAATAGTGCTCCATTCTGTGTATGATGTATTTTCACATGAGGGCTCTGAGGATCCATATGAACACCAATTCTTGATTCTGAAGTAGCATCTGAGTGGACCAACTAGTCTGGCCACTTTAGAGAAGCAGAGAAAGCAAAGTCTTGGCAAAGGCTTTAAAATATTCTACTTTATATTAAATCCTTATAAAGAAACTGAAATGCAGAATTAAATGTTGATAACGGAGGAGTAATTTGACAGTTCAAGGGAGGTTTTTATTTGATGTAAAGCTGCAATAATGCAAGTTTGCTGCCACCCTTTTTTTATGGACCTTGCTGTTTTTGAGGAACAGTCCTGCCCCGTGTGATGCAGATTTCCCGTGGCTTGCCTGGCATGGCTGAGTTTTGCAGGACACTGGAGTTCACTGCGTGCCCGTGTGTGGTGTCCTGGGCAGCGGTGCCCGCTCGCTGTGTGTCCCTAAGCCCAGGGAATGAATGCATTGGTTGAAAACTCTGGAACTCTGACACATAATTGGAGATGGTAAAAGCAGGTTCGAAGATGGGAAGCTTGTTTCTTTTAATTTGATGGAACTGAAGTTAAATGCTGAGTTATGAGTGCAGCAAGGTGAGGATGACTTTTTCATAATTCTTGGCCAATTTCATAACTCCCAACTGCTTTAGTGGAGCTTGCGAATGCTCCCTGTCTGCAGAGCCTTTCCAGCACTTATCTCAAAAAATTTCTGAAAGAAATACTGCAGAATGACTTTGGTTTTGCTCTGCATGCTCTTAGGACTCAGTGGTCACCTGAGAGCATTTTCTTCTTTCTGAGGGGGAAAAATCAGCAACCGTTTTGTTTAAGGTGATACTTAGTTCAGCAAGCTTTAGAAGTAAAACTCTCTGCCCTGAAAAGAACTTCGGTTTCTTTGATTAAAGAATGACAGAACAATTCAAATTGCACAATAAGAAAAAGGAAGAAAAATTACGATGGTTTTGTACTTACCAGTCTTCGGAGGGTCTGTGTGCAGGAGGAGGGGATAACCTGGGCTCCAGGAGAGAGACTGGTCTGCTCTGGTGTACTGGTCCCAGCACTAGCAAGGAACTTCCCACAAGTAGTTGGTAGAGATTCAAAAAAAAACCCCCAAAACCTTTAAAAATGGGTTTGTGTGTCTCATTGCTGTGTTTATAGTGCTGGGGGGATTGGTTTCCATCTGAAGCTGATTTGATTGGTCATTTTGCCTGCAGGGGGGCCGGTTGGCTCTGATCATGTGGAAAAGAATGCTGGTTTGTTAGGGGCATTTCTTTACCCAACACAAACCCTTAGCAGCCAAGGAGAAATCCTCCAACACTTACTTGGAGAAGGGGTGCCTTCCCCCTCACCTCCTTAATCAAGATAATTTTTTAGGTTTGTATGATCTAAAGTTTTACATGAAAGTTGAAAAGGCCGAAATTCCCTTGGAAAAGCTGAGTGGAAAAGTTCCCATATTGCTGCTGAAAAGCCACACTGTTTGCTGGTACCTTTTCTCTAACCAGTGTCAACTCCTGCTTGTTTGGGTGAGAGAGACGCTCTTGCGTCTCACTACTGCTCCACCTGTTCCTTTCCTGTTAGGTGCCGAGCTCTGGAGCGTTAATGGAAAGGTGGTGCAGCCCGTGTGCTCAGGAGGTTGCTGAATTGCAGCCTAATGCTGCTCAGAAGTTGCAGACCTGGCCACTTCCATCTCCACATTGCTCCTTTGTGAAAACACGGAATTAATCACAGGATTTTGCTAAAGCCGAGGAGTTGAAACAAGGCAGATTAGGTGGCTTGCTGATTCCATGCAGCAAATGAAACCGCTTTCGCCTAAGCTGTTTGCTCTTTGCTGGTGAAGGGAGAGGAGTTGTTGAGGGTATGTCTGAGCAAGCAGCTGCACGGAGTGGTTAGCGTGCTGCCCTGCCGGACCCGCGCTGAGGACAGCTCTGGGACACAGGACTGCTTCACGCTTTTTTTTATCCCTTGGTGAGCTGCTGATGTGAGGGCTTTGACTGAACGTCAGATGTAAGAGGATCTGAGAAACAAAGGCTGTGGTTGTTTGCACTAAAACTACTGAAGGCCTGCTGGGAAAATTATTAATGTAGACTTTCCTGCTTAGGAAACAAAATCCTCCCTATTTTTTCTTCTTTAACCTTCCCCCAACCCTAAATTGCAAAACATTAATTTATTGCTTCATTAATATGGAACGTTTTAATACATGTTCAGGCACAGCACCGAGAGTTGATAGACACAGTGTGACTTAGAGATAACGCAGTCCCCTGGGACTCCCACCAGTGTGACAAGGCTGTAGGACAGTGTGACTTGCCCTTTGCCCTGTCCTCTATTCTCTGTCAAAGTTGAAATTCCACTGCAGACGGCCTCACTGAGTCACAAGTAGGATTTTGGCTTTAGACAGTATTTTCTTAGAAACCATCTTTGAACTGTAGAAAGCATATGCTGTGTGGTCACAGGTTTTCTAATCTAATTCAACTGGATGGATTGGAAATCTTAACGCAGTTGTGCAGCAGGTGAAATCAGGTACAGTGTGTGATTTCCAGGTGCGTTACGGAATTAAACTCTTCTTAATTCATTTGAGTCTGCTGGCTCACTCACACTGGTGACAGTAGATAATGGCCAATTTAGTGAAAAAATGCAGAGTTATATTTGAGTAGTACGGTTTTGAGACCTATTGTTGAGATGGAGATTTTACACAGAGAGATCAAAAATTGGAAGCTAGAAATGGGATTCAGAACTTCTGATTTGTCACCGCGAGTCACTTCATGGGATTTGTATTCCTGTGGTGTTCCTAGCGTGTCCAGTAGTGTTCTAATGAGAAGGTGGTCTTCCTCTAGAAACATCGTCTTAAGGACATTTATTTTATTCTTCTGTGAAATAAACCACAAAATTACATGTAGGCAAATTTATTTCAGTTCCTTTAAAAACACTGACTGCAAAGGTGTTTTTTTTTATCTTCCTCTTGAGGAAGTGTGTGGCAGGTAGCAGAGAGAAGAGAGCAAGTCAGAGCTCTTTGTAGCCTCTCATGGTTTTTGCCCTCTGTAGAGGAGACAGCAGTGCTGTCAGACATCGCTTTCCTGTTTGTTCTCTCCAGACAGCGAGCGTGGCGTAGGGAACGTGGGCTGACGGCCTGCAGAACAGAAGTTATTTGCCGTTCTGTTAATAAATCCTCTTCATAAACACATTGCCATGGGACCACATCCCCGAATCCGGTCTGGTTCTCCACAGTTCGTATCCCCACAGCTCCGTGTTGCACAGCTGTAGGCTTTTCTGGCTGGGTACCGCTCGGCTCTGTCTGAAGTTTTCTGTAAACACCACTGCTGGCTTTGTGACAGGCCTGAACAGAGGTGCCCTTTTGCTGCTCCTTCTCTTCAGGAAGCCCAGTCAATTAGTCCAAGGCAGCACCATAGATTGCATTTTAGTTTCTTTCATCCTTAAAACATTGCCAAGTCCTGACTCTGTGACTTAAGTCATTTCAGCTGAAACGATTGTTCTCAAATCTAGGAGCAGTTTGCAAAGAATATGCTGGGGCTTTGGAAGTTACGAATATAGATGTCAGCTGTAGGAATATTCCTGTATTCAGTTTGTCACAGTGTTTCTGTCACTTGGGTAGCTTGATTTTCCTGGTCCTTAGCCTGTGACCGGTTTGTGTTTGCAAAGGACTGGTTTCTTGGCTGGTCTGTCTGGTCTTCACGATCGTGTCATGCCAGACCTGTTTGGACACATACCTTGTCCTTTGACCATTGCTTGCTCTGGTGTCCTAGTACCAGAAAACTGAAGTATTTCATGAGGCGCTGCATTTTTTTCTCTTAATTCCGCTGGATGTGGCAATGGAACAGTCTCTGATGCGACACACTGGGGTGCTGCTGTGTTTGGAAAGGTTGTGGAACCACAGGTGATCCCATCCTCAGATGAATGTAATACTGACACCTCATATTTGATTTTTTTCAATTCTACATTTCTAATGCCGTAGAACTTAAAATCAGAAGAGAGGCAGGATCCCACTTTAGTTTGACCTTGGCAAACAGCATTTGATGTTTTATAACCTCTGCAGAGTTGTGTTTCAAACTGCATTTTCTGCAAGTTCAGCATACAAAACCCGACTTCGATAGTTCAGTTCTTGGGGGCAAAATCCTCTGTCCTAAGGATGAACAGAACCTGAGTTGCCTTGGTTTGCCTGCAGTATGAGTGGGTGTGCAGCGGGGCTAAAACCTGGATATACAGTGGGCGAGTCAGCAGTGAAAGCAGCATCTGTGTTAAGCCTTGGTGTGCTGATGTGTGACGTGGAAATCATGGTGTATCATGTGGGGTCTTTTCATAAAAATGTGTCATCCTGTTCTGACAGGGTTGCTCTTCATAAGTACTTGAGGTTTTTATGTTTTGTTTTAAATGTAATGTAAATTGGGAGCTAAACGACCATCCTGTGTCCTAAAGTCCTGTTAGACTTATCCTTCAGCTCAAGCATGATTGCTTTCAGCCCTTCATGCACTGACCTTGGCTCTCCAGAAGATGGATTCACAGCATAAAGTTAACATTGCTAAGTTTTTCCTTGTTTATTCCTCAATGCTACTTTAAATTTTCGGTGTTTCTTAATAGTAAGACTGCTGTATGTTGGATTACATAAATAGATCTCACGTTCTTTTTATTACAGAAGTAGCAAATGTGTTTGGTTTATATAACATTTACACTGTGCTCCCATTTTCCTTCAGCTTGAGACACCTCATGATACAGGAGTTTATTCTTTCTGCACACTTTCGCCTTTTTTCTGTTGCGTTTCCCTGCATCTTTTAAACTGCCTGTTCCTCCTCTGTCTCTCCTATCCCTGTTCTAATTGCTCATATGCTTTGCTTCCATAGGGACCTGGATTTCTTAAGTCTCTGTCATGTTTCCTTCCTGAATTTCCGTTCCTCTCCTAGGCTCCTGTAACCACTTCTGGTGCATTTTTGCCTCCAAGGGAGCAAGATTTCAACTCTTTTGTATTTCTGTGTTTCTAAAGACAGGACACATGTTCACTGGCCTGTGCTTTCTTTGCAGTGAGACCAAACTTTGAGGAAGGCGGGACAGCGGCTGCAGGGAGGAAACACGAATTTATACGCTCTGAGAGCGAGAACTGGCGCATCTTCAGGGAGGAACAGAATGGGGAAGATGAGGACGGAGGCTGGCGACTGGCTGGGTCACGGAGGGATGGCGAGAGGTGGCGTCCCCACAGTCCAGGTGAGAGCAGAGCTGGGCAGACACAGCCGTGCTTACAGAGAGAGGATGGGGCCGTGAGGAGAGGGAGGTGCCACGCTCAGGGCAAAAACAGTTTCGTGCAGTCTTGGTCATCAAATACTGTTCTGGCCTGTGTGGGGCTCCTGGTCACAAAATGATTAGCATAAAATGATGTGCCTTTTGTTTTCCTTTTAGCATCTTCAGTACCCTTACATATTTAAGGGAACAATACTTTTCAGGTGTGTACCTGTCTGTTTTGTGCTGCAGGTGTGTATGTACCTGGTAAAATAAGGGGTTTAAAAACCAGGTTTTAGTCCTGTTTCTTTGTGGCTGTCACCATGAGGGGACAGAAACCACCCACACTAGGCAGTGTACCTGAGGCTGCAGGGTGACACTGACATTAAGCCACTCTGGTCATTGATCTCTTTCTAGTTTTCCATCGGTGTTTGCAATACCAAGAACCAGCCGTGAAAAATCTCACAATATGTTGCTCTGTGCATTCTGTAGTTAGTTACAGGATGTCTTGTCCCAGTAAATTTCAGGCACCTGTTTGGTTTCACTCTCCCCTTCCCTGGTCTGACAGGGCAAGTCTGTTCACGTGATTTCCAGCATCGTATTGCCAGAGTTGCAGGAGAAATACAAAGCAGAGCTTGGTATTTCAGTGTAGGGCTGAAACATATTACGGTTTTTTTTTCCTTCTCTTCGGAAAAGATGCAGCCGTACCTGGTGTGGGATCCTGGGTTTGGCTGTGTTTTGGCTGCAGAAGGCTTCTGGAGTCCCAGGAGAGGGTTAGGCTCTTCTACTGTTACATCTTCATAGAATAATAAAATTGTTAAGTTTGGGAAAGACCTTAAAGGTGGTTGAGTCCAACCACTGACCCAACACTGCTAAGGCCACCACTAAACCATGTCCTTAAGGGCCACATCTGCATGGCTCTTAAATCCCTCCAGGATGGGGCCTCCACCACTTCCCTGGGCATTTGTGCCAATGCTTGACAACCCTTTCAGTGAAGAAATTGCTCCCAATACCCAATCTAAACTTCCTTCCTGGTAGTTCCAGAGGGCGATAAGGTCCCCCCTTGAGTCTGCGCCACGCTAAACTTGATAGGAAAGCACAGAAAGCACAGGACATTTTTGAGGCTGAGGTGGACAACTTTTTCTCTTCAATAAAAAATGGTCCCAGTCGCTCTTACAGTGGGTCTGTTGCCCTTTCCAACATCCCAGAGTTTCAGTGCAGTTCTTGTTGTGAGCAGCCATCACCTCTGTTCTGAGCCCTCTCCACAGCTGTGCGTAACTCAGCCCTCAAACAACTGCTCTCTTGTACTAAAGCTCAGCAGCGAGCCCAGGGCTTGATTGATCATCAGATGTTTGCTATTTAGAGCAAGGCTAAAAGGCACATTTTGAAGAATGTAATTTCCTTTTCCCCAGCGTTTGGGCCCAGTTGTTGAGCGGACACTGCTGCTTTGTTATCTGGGTGAGGTGACACCAGGCCAGCCACCTCATGGTGCAGCATGATACTCAGGAGTGGAGTGTCCTGCGAGCACCAGCCCGCACGCTTCAGCTCAAAAGGAAGCGCAGAGCTCAAAGTTCAGAAGTTCATTCATGTCTTGAACTTTTTTGGAACATGTTCTGAGGAAGGTTTTGAAAATTCCTATCACTTCCATCATGGAAAATATTACTGCTTGTTTGAGTTTTCACTGTAGCAGAAACAAACTGAGCTTCCCTTACAAGTTTTTGCAGGTATCGTTGAAAGCCTGTTCCAAGAGTTATGTGAATCTTCAGAAAAGTTGCTGATTTTGGGATAGCCTGAGGTGACAGCTGTATTGTCCTTATTTCAGCTTTCTTCAGAGCTATATTTGAATTCTCCTCTTAGTAGTAGCCACAGAACTATCAAAATGGCTTTAATCACATTTTTGCTTTAAACAGTGAGTTTAACTCAAATCAGCATAGCTTAAACTGCTTTTTTGTGCTTATTCTGGTGTTAGGTAATGGTATAGTCATATGTCTGCTAAAAATAGAGAAATGTCTTCCGAGGGCTGTTGTCATTTGTTTAGCTGCTCCTTCCTTTGCTCCTTCCTTTGGCTCTGTGTGCTCCCAGATAGGATCTTTAGACTGGCTTTAACATCTGCCACAAGTGTGGCCAGATTTAGATTCACTAGCTGCTTCAACGTTCTCTTTTTTTTCTTCTTTTTTAATTTTTAACCATCTTTTAAAAATTATTAATGTCTAAAGAGCCATTTTTTCTGTTTTTCCAATTCTTGCACTCATACAATGATTGCCGTTTAAATTTGCAAGGCAAGTCCATATACAAACATGTTTTGGTCTCAAAACCAGTGACTGATCTATAGATGTTTATGGTTTTGGTTACCAAGTCAGCTTTAAGGAATAGGAATAATTTTTTCTTGCCCAGAATTTCTGATAAGATTTTGTGTCTTTGCTTAAATAGCTCTTTAAATTGGTCTTTTCCCTGAAAAGCATTTGAGAGAGGCCTTAGGCTGTACTCTCATATAAAGACTTTTCTGTTTCTGCTTTGTTTGAAAGGCTTTTCAAATTCATCTTGATTCAGAATCAGGTGCTGTGATTCAACTAGAGTTGCATTTTTGGGCATTGTTCCTTGTGTTTCTTAAATATCTTGAAGCAACTAAAGTGCACTGGAGAAATTGAGCGAAAAACTAAGTCTGTATATAATATATGCCAAAAAATGTGTACTGTTCTTTTCTTAAGTGTTTCATTTTGCATTTAATATTGTTGAAGTATATATTTAAAATTTCACTGCTGAGTTAGAGAATGTAATTTTAAGAGATAAATCGCTATTAATAAGGGTGATGTACTTGGCTTTCCTGAAGCAGCCAGTAGTCCTGTCTTTTACCTACGATATCACCATAAATTATAAGGGATAAATTAAGCTTAAAATTTTCTTTACACTTGAAATCTTGAAACTAGTGCCTAGTGATGCTGTAGGGCTGAACCTGACGCTATGTCTGTGTCGTAATTGTTGGTTTAAACACTTTAGGTGAGAATTTAGGTTTATCTCTACTTCTGGCTTGCTGTAGAGGTTGGCAGCCTGATAGTTCAGACCTGAACTACGGCCTGTATTCCGACTGTGCTTTTACAAACACTTTTGGTACTGAGGAACAGGGGCATGTGTCTGCTACACCTCTTTTGCCTCTCCACATAGCTCTGGAAATGCAGGGGCTGTAAAAGGTGGGGTGGCTGAATCTCTGCAAGCAGAATAACTGGTTCTTCATTTGAACTTTGGAGGTACCTGGGCTTAACAAAACGCTGAGAATTCACCTTCAGAAGCCACATTGCCAGGTCTGGTTATGAAGAGTGCACTTCTATTGGCATGTGAACTGTGGGAAAACAGAGGCTCCTCTCCATGCAGGCTCTCTGCGGGGCCCAGTTATGGGCGTGCAGGCAATTCCTAATACTGAATTTCGCTATTGCGCACAAAGGAGAGCTGAAGAGGAGCTGAAGAAGAGGAGCTGGGCTCTTTGCGAGTGCCAGGGAAGCAAGCAGGCAGAGTTAGTCCACACACTGTGGCATTGCAGGGTTCAGGTCAGAGCTGTGTTTGTCCCCCTGCTGGGGACCCTGACATGGACATTGCCGCTTGTTCTGAGCAGCTGTCTGTCCAGGGACTCCATCAGAAATGCCCTCTGGGTGTCAGCAGCCTCTCACACTTACATCTCTTTCCTTAATAACATGAAAAAATTGCCTCAGAACATTGATGTGATGGTTTAATAACCCTTTCTTTGTGAGGCATAAACAGAAGCATGGGTTAAGTTATCCAGTGGAATGATTTGCAAATCAGCACAGGAATAGTGAAGGCCTTGTTAAAGTCTAACGTTTGTGTTTCCTTGGTAAAATTTAAGCTTGAAGTTCATAATGTTCCTGGAAGGAGTTTGTTTTACATTTCCTGTATTTGTGAGACAAAGGTGGATTTTTGCATGGCTAATATTAATAGTTAGGGTATTAAGGTCAGCGTGGAAACATTCCTCAGTCATGAACAGGACCACGTTTGTCCCCTTTACTGTGATTTTTTTTTGGTAACCATTTGATGCTGTGAGGCTGCACTGATTACGGTGCACAGATTCTTGGAGCAAAAAAAAGAATTTACTTTTTATTTTTTTATCCAGTAAAGAACAGCCACCGTGAAAAGCACTGAGGTGCCTTCATTTTTGCTTTGCACCTTTGTCATAAAGATGGCTTGTGTTGCACAGAAAGCTGTGTACAGTAGTTTCACTCCCAATTTGTTTTCCTTAGCAGCCAGTTCTTCACAGCTTACATAACGTTATTGCACTCAGAGGGTTTGAAGCTTGGCTGAATGAAGGTATCTTCTGAATAGGAAGTTTGTACTTGAACTGGGAAAGTTTTCCCACTTGTTATCTTTCCACACTTTGGTATTCCATGGCAAAAAAAATATTCAAGAGACTGACCAATCCTTTCAAAGGTGTTTGAACAGTTGTCACTCCGTTGTGCACAAAAGCATATCTGAGGGCAAGAGGAAAATCATGGGTGTTTTGTTCAGGGTGTGACTGCTGTAGAGTCCCTTCAGGAAAATACAAAATCTTACACGTGTAAAGGTTTCAAAAAAGACTTAAGTCAGTGACGATTGGTAAATTCAGTCGGCATCGAGTGTTGCTTGTCTTATTTTGGTGCCTGTTCTAGATTTTGTAGCCCAGCTTTTTAGCCTTAACGTGGTTTTTGATGCTCATTACACAATTTATAATGTGGGGATATACAGTAGGGACATTATTTGAAAGTCTCCTGCTTGTTGGGAGGGTGCTCCTTCTCTTTGCCTTGTCCTTGGAGCTGCCTGTTCGCAGGGGAGCCGTCCCGTGCAGGGGCTCTCTGAATCACTCAGTGTCCCCTCGTGTCCCCCCACGGCTGCGCGAGCGCTGCCCCGGGGCCGTGTGGTGAAGCTCCTTTCCCGCCTCAGACGGCCCTCGTTCCGCAGGCTGGCGGGAGCACATGGAGCGCCGGCGCAGGTTCGAGTTCGATTTCCGGGACCGAGACGACGAGCGGGGCTATCGCCGCGTGCGCTGCGGCAGCGGCAGCATGGACGACGACAGGGACAGTCTCCCTGAGTGGTGCTTGGAGGACGCCGAGGAGGAAATGGGCACGTTTGACTCGTCTGGAGCGTTTCTCTCCTTAAAGGTGAAAAGCTGCTTCGGGCCCTTGAGTCACTTGGAGGAAATGTCCTGCGGTGTCGGGTGGGTTATGGATGGTTTTGTTGGCTTTGCAGAAGGTGCAGAAGGAGCCAATACCAGAGGAACAGGAGATGGACTTCCGGCCTGTGGAGGAAGGGGAGGAAAGGTCTGATTCTGAAGGGAGCCACAATGAAGAAGCCAAAGATCATGAAAAGACCAAGAAAGAGGGGGAGAAAACAGAAAGAGTAGTGGCAGGTAAGGGAGTCTTCTTCTGCAGCTCTCAGGGTAGAATTTCTGTTAATTCAGTTATGCAGAACTGTGCCCTGTTACAGAAGCAGTGGAAGAAGCAGCTCAGGCATCGTCTCCAGCTGCCAGGTCAGACACCCCACCGAAATCCCAGCCCCCAGACCCGCTGCAGACAAACCTTTTTGAGAGGAAGGAAGAGTCTGTGCCAGAAAAAACAGAAAAAGCAGAAGATAAAGAGAATCGAGTGGAGAATACACCGCCAGCCAAAATGTCCAGCAGAGGGGAAGGTAATAAACCTGACAGATAAATTTAGCAAGTTTCCATTACTCACTGTGAGTAGTCCTGGCCCCTTAAAAGATGCAAGGTCGGGATTATGGGGCTGGAAAGCCAGAATTCACCAACTGGTCTGTAAATACAGGATTTGTTAGATATTCCGTCTCAAGTGCAGTGTGCTGGTGCTTCACATTGAGATGTGGTGCAGAGAAACAGGAGCTGGTTGTGGATGTGCTGCCCTGTGGTGCAGCAGAGTGGTGTGGACAAATGCGTGTGGGCAGGAAGTGGGATATGCCGAAATGTGCCGAGTTCTGCACTGATAGAAATAAACTATTTGTTCCTTGAAGTTAAGTTGGGTGCCTCTGCTGTAAGCAGTACGTTCAGGAAGATCTGAAAATACTTTTGCTTTGGTGCTAAGTTTGAGCTGTTGAATATTCTCTGCATTAAGTTCTTGAAAATAATTGTCATTTATGTTAAAGATAATGAACTAACTTTAACGTTTTTCTTTAGATTTGGCTTCTCTTGCTCAACCTTTGCCACAGATTTCTGCAGACACAGCTGCTTCTGCTCATCTTTCTCCTCCTGTTTCCAATTCAAATCCTGCTCTGCGGCCAGTTCAAACACCTATCACAGCTGCTCCAGGCATGGGCAACATTCCCGCTGACCCCGATGATGAAGAGGGCCTCAAACACCTAGAGCAGGTAAAATTTCTCAAATTCCTTTGTTGTTGACAATCTGGAGGAATTGTCAACTGACCAGAGGAATGTGGAATGCAAAAAATATTTGAAGCCCATAAAATCAGAAATGCAGCTGAAACTTTACACTCCACAGTGTATACTGAAAGCTGCTTCTCTCCTTTTTTTTTCTCTTTTTTTTTTTTTGGCAAATAATTCAAGCTTTTGTGTTTTTCTGGATCAGGGTGCTATACCCCATGTTAAAGAGCTGGAGACCGTAGTGCTTATGGACCACTGCCAAGTAGCATTATGTTTTGCCTTGAGAAATTCTGTGTGTCTGTTAAAACCCCCAAACAAACCATCAAACAAACAAAAACCCAACCGAAAATCATGTAAGTGAAGCACAAGACTGTGTTGATGAAAGTGTAGTGACTGCTGAGATGTAGAGCCCCCTTCGTGCTCCTGCTCCGATGTCTGTTTTATTTTTCACCGTGGTGCTGCGTGGGCCCTCCTTGGCTAGTGGCTCTAAAGCTTTTCTGAAGCAGGTGAACTGTGCTTGTTCGGGCAGACAGGGCTCCAGGCGTGTGTAGCAGTCACTGCTGTCATTGCTGACACACTCCGGAGCACTGCGTAGCACAAGGTGGTGGTGTTGGGCACAGTCATTTTCAAATCTGTAAGCCCCTGTCTAACTCTCATATTTCTTGCTGGTTTTGATGTCTCCTCCTGCAGCAAGCAGAAAAAATGGTGGCATATCTGCAGGACAGTGCCCTTGACGATGAAAGACTGGCAGCAAAAATCCAAGAGCACAGAGCAAAAGGTTCCTCTATGCCTCTGTTCCATGAAGCCATGCAGAAGTGGTACTACAAAGATCCACAAGGAGAAATTCAGGGTAGGTCTGTGCCATTTACACTTCCTCTTTTGTTTCACGGAATTGTTAAAGAGTTCTTCACAGAGTTACCACCAACAGATGCTGGTGCTTGTTTTTACAAAAGCAGCACAGGGAATTTACCATTCCAGAATTAGGTTTTGAAAATACCTGCAACCCTTCACTGCCCCCATGAGCTCAGCAGGCCTAACGTCCAGAACTGTGCTTTATCGTGGCTGAGGTTTGCCATCATTCCATGTTTCTGTAAATAAGGTTAGACTAAAACCTGTTTCGCATGCCAGCAGTTACTCGGATTTCCAGATAACGGTGGAAACAAACAAAGAATGTGACCACTCAAGTAGCTTCTTGTGAAGAATCCACGAGAAACCTTGAAATCAGTTTTCTAGAATTGGCCTGAAGATATGGAGTAGTCAGGGGAGGGTGGTTTGTTTAGCAAAACTTGTGTAAAACATGAGAGTTCCTCTGATTTGAAGGCAAGAGGTGAACCAGGCTAGGATTGTTTAATTAGCTGTGCAGTGCAGTGGGGAAAGCAGCACCTGGGGTTCAAGCACAGGTACTGCTGAGCTCCGGAGCAGAAGCTGCAGCTGCTGTGGGCCTGGGGCAGCGAGCGCTGCGGGGGCACCAGGGGGATTCGCTGGACCAAGCCCCACACCTGTGGCTGCTCGGCTTTCAGCCCAGAGCTGACCTGTCTCCCTCCAAGGCAATGTGAAAGCCACCATGCACCTCTCCTGAGACTGTGGGGCAGTGCTGTAGCCCCTGTGGAGATGTGCATGGGCACCCCAGCCTCGGATGCGCGGTGTCCCCACGAGGGGCTGAGCTGGGCAGCAGTGCCTGGTGCTGGCACTGTGTGACTTTAGCCAGCTCCTTGTTTCCAAACCTGGCCTTCCTTCCCCTTCCCCACAACACGTGTTGGTTGGTGTGATTGCAGGTCCGTTCAGTAATCAGGAGATGGCGGAGTGGTTCCAGGCTGGATACTTCACGATGTCGCTGTTGGTGAAGAGAGCCTGTGACGAGACTTTCCAGCCGCTTGGAGACATCATGAAAATGTGGGGCAGGGTTCCCTTCACTCCAGGCCCAGCTCCGCTTCCGCATCTGGTAATTGTGTGACAGTTACAGTATTCCAATGGTCTTCTAACAAGTAGGAATTGAATTGTTTAGGTGTCATCTACTCTGTCTTGGAATTGCAGGTGTTCCAAGCATCAGAGTTGAAGTTGGTGTTAGATTTCGTTTGCAAGAGTAGAAAATACACGTAATTTAAAAATGCTTGGTTTGCCATGTTTGTGGCTGGGGGACTGGGTCCTGTGATATGTGAAGGTGCTGTGTATTTCACAGGCTTTGCAAATCTTGATCCTGGTCTAGGTATTTTTCTATTCTCTGTTTTTCTTTCTGCTCAAAATACAACTTCTACATTGCTTGCATTTGCAATCTACTACTTCCAGTATATATGTTATTGAAAAAGAATGTTTTATCCCTAAACATAGGGCGAGCTGGACCAAGAGCGACTGACTAGACAACAAGAGTTGGCTCTGATCCAAATGCAGCACCTCCAGTATCAGCATCTTTTAATACAGTAAGACTTCCTGTCCCAGAGATCTTCCAGTGGCTGGGAGATGCTCTTTTCTGCATTTTTAGTCATCTGGGTTCAGCTGCTTGTCGCTGTTTCCTTGGGCAGTGGGCTGGGAGTGCTTCACCGACAGCTGCTTGCACAAACACAGAGATGGTGATAGTGTGCAGGGTTAGCGCAGTGTGCCTGCCCCAGGCTCACTTTCCAGAGTCATTTCTGTGTCACACACAGCTGCTTCGGTGAGACCTGCTTTATGTGTAGCTGTTACAGTCAGATTGAATCCCAGGTGTCCTAGAAATGACCTTCAGATGTTCTGATGTCAGGGGAGGGCGGCACATCTTTAAACTGGAGATGGAGCAGACAGAACTTACCTTTGGTCTGCTTGCTCAGCTCTTTGAAGACCAGGGGAAGGTCCTGCTGGGCAAAGCCGTTTGTCATCCATTTTGCCAAGGCTGTCAGTTGTTCGGTTATGGCCAGTTCCCGACACCTCGTTTTGCAGCAGCTTGGAGGAAAGCAAGCAGTCAGACAGGGTGCTTGTTCAGGGGATCCTGAAGGCATGGGTCATGGTTACAGCTTTGCAGTACTGATTGGATGAGGCAGGAGCCTGCTCCTGCACTGGGCCATGACTTGATATATTGGGGAGGAGACTGATTGTAGGTGGGCAGTGATCAAAGGCAGATTAATTTGAGCTGACGTTACGGAATTTAGACAGGAAAGGAAGTAGCGGTGCACAGCTTTCTAGAGAAACGTGGGGCAGTAATAGCCAGGTGACATAGCTGAGGGTGAAGAGAAGCCGGGTTCTGTTGTGTGAGCCAGTTGGCTGTACTCTTGAATTTGGTTCTTTCGATTCTTGTGATTTCCTCTAGTATTTAGTATGTGCATTATATAGGTCAGTGGGCATTAGTCCCAGGGCATGAATCTGTCTGCAGCTTGGGCACAAGCGAACAAATACCATTTGTCTGCTTCTCTTTTGAAGACAACAGTACGCACAGATGCTGGCTCAGCAGCAGAAGGCAGCCCTCTCATCCCAGCAGCAGCAGCAGCTTGCTATTCTCCTGCAGCAGTTCCAGGCCCTGAAGATGAGGTGAGCTAGCCCAGACTTTAACTGAATTCTGTTCTTCCAGTACTCTAGTTTATATATAGCAATAATTACATCTTGTCAGCTGTCCTAGTCAAGTTTGCTCGTATTTTAGGATTACGTATTTTAAAGATGGTAATGAGAATGTGAGTATGTATCAGAATAATAGGAAACGGTGTCAGAGATGGAGTATTCTTTATGTGCGCAGCCTTTGCCTCAGAGAGTGTTTATGGAAATGAGGAGTTGGAGTTGTACTTGCCTGGCAGATGTGTTGTGCTGCTCACCGAGGGGCTGTGCCGGTTCTGCAGTGCTGGATGCCGGTTCCTCGAGCTGCCCTCTAAGCAGCAAATGCAAAACTGTAGCTTAGCCCTTGGCTTCGCAGCAGGGGTGAGATCAGCAAGAACTCTGCAAGCCACTGGTGTTGTCCACATCATGTTTGTGTTTTAAATAGAGGTGTGGAAGGAAAGCAGTGTGTTACAAGTTACTGAGTCTCATGCGTGTTCAGAGCACTCCTCTCCCAGGAAGTGGCATGTTGACTCTTGCTGTTGGTGTTACAGAATATCTGAACAGAACATGATGCCACCTGTCACAAGGTCTGTGTCAGTGCCGGACACTGGCTCAATATGGGAACTTCAGTCAGCTTCACAGCCTACAGGTAAGGTGCTTAGTCTCCGTCAGCTTTCTTGGGAAAAGTCCCTGCATTAAGAGTCAGCATCTTTGAGATGATCCCTCCCTTTTTGACACAAGTGGAAATTATTTCTGCATCATGGTGTTTGACTGGATCGTCCTACTTTGCCTTGCAGTAAAAGTTTCATTTGAGAGTGGTGAAGAATATGGTAATTTTTTCCAATGGTTGTGGGAAGTCTAGATCTGAAGGGATTGTTATCTTTAAGGGTGTTCTGCTCTGATGGGACGAGTTGGAATAGCTGGTTCTTCTGTAGAATTTCGTAGTAAACCCAGCCTTCCTTCAGTCGTGGACAAGCCTTGTTCTGCAGGAGGATAAGGTGGCCCTCTACTGACTAAGGCAAAAGTGTTAACATGATTTGAGTTCCTAACACATAGTAACAGCACACACAAGATTCTCCCCTTTCTGATTTGTTTTGTTCATGTGCTTATTTTTGCTTGTCAATGTTTGTTCTCTTCACTGTCTAGTTTGGGAAGGAAGCAGTGTCTGGGATCTGCCCATTGATACTGCAGCTCAGGGACCAGCTCTAGAACAACTTCAGCAGCTCGAGAAGGCCAAAGCTGCAAAGGTCAGAAACTGTTTTGTACTGTACGAAGTTGGGATTTCTCTTCTGCAATGTAATTGTGGTTCTTGAGCCGATGGAACACTGAGCTCTTCAATGGATGATCTTGGCTAGATTTTCCTGGAAAACACCATAAAGAGAACCGGGGTTTATAAAAACCAGTTATGAAATCCATGTGGATAACTGTTTGGAAACCATTGCTGTGGAGGTACTGGTGATCTCTGAAATAGTGGTTGTGTTCTACATTTGTGATTAAAACCTCTTCACTGGCCACCTCTGTTTTAAACGGAGATCATCATGAGCTGTCAGGCCAAGCCCTGAGTTGGGAGCCGGTAGTTTTTCTCTTAATCCTTGTGATTTTCACCAGAACTGGTTTGGGGAATCAGAAGAGTCCTGTTTGCCAGGGTTATTCCACATGTACTCTAGTATTAAATTATTTTTGTGAGTTTGAACCTGTATGACTCTGTACATTTCCTGAAAATTACTATTTTATGATGACTGCAAAGCAACTCACTACTCGCTTCCAAAGTCAGAGGGTATTTTGAGGAGCTGATGTAGAAAGACTGACTGGAGAACTGGTGTTTGTTACAAACAGAAATTGTCCTAAATTGTTCTAGACTGTTTCAGGAATCTGACCCCAATAGGCAGCCAGCTGATAGGTAAAATTGCAATTAAGGGAGAGCATCTGTCAGAGGCTTCAACTGTTAAGCTGTTACTGTAATTTCAGCAGAGTTGCCCTAAGAAATGGTGTAGGAATACGTTACCTGCATCTGAGTATAGTTTTATGTGAATTATAGCTAGAGCAAGAGAGGAGAGAAGTGGAAATGAGGGCCAAACGAGAGGAAGAGGAGAGGAAAAGGCAGGAGGAGCTTCGGAGGCAACAAGAAGAGCTACTTAGGAGGCAGCAGGAAGATGAGAGGAAACGACGGGAAGAAGAAGAACTGGCCCGCAGGAAGCAAGTGAGTTTCCTCAATGTAGTTAATCTCTAATTAATTATGATAGTTTATAAAACTCACTTTAAGAATCCTGTGGGGTCTGATTAATCTTTGGTAGGTGTGTATGAAGACAGTTTAATATTTTTCATGTGAATATATTAAGTTATTATTCTTCTGTTCTTGATTTTTTTGAGAGCCCAAAGTGCAGTCTGAGGAATGGGCTTTGATGCTTCACTTTAAGATAGGTTTCTGTTTGTGAGCACAGAGCCTTTATTCCATGTGGGATATTCCCTCTCAACTTTTTAGTCTCCATGTTAGACTTTAGTTAGTTGCCTGGTTATTGTATGTTTTAATGTTTATTTGCTGTTTATCCAGTCGAGTGTTTTATGAGGATATGTTCTGGAGTAGATGGAGCTTGAGCAGCTGTTTCAAATGAATAAGAGGTAGAGGGCTATAGTGGAAAAAAAGTGATGTGACATTCAGCTTATTTTTCCCATGTTCTGGGTTTTTTTTAACTTAGTAAATTTTTTTTTAAATAAATTATTATCTGGGTAATAGAGTCGGTCAGCTTTTTTACTTGAGTTGATACTTGGGAAAGGAAGGGATGTAGTTTGGTCAAGTGTATTTCTTAAAAAGAATTACGTGGTCAGTGTTACAGTAGGAGAATGAATGTAGGAATTGTAGTATGTTCTTAATCTTCCAAAGTTACAAAATGGAGACATTATTAGTTTGGCATTTTTAGCATTTACTTCTGAATTCTGTGTGGAAGAAAATTTAGTTGTTCCTTAAGTGCTGCAGGAGGGAAAGACAGTGTGAAAGTTCAGGTTTTCACTCCGCATGTGAAGGATAAGGGCAGGCATGAGGCTGAGCTCATTCACTGAGGAGTCAGTCAGTAAATGTCCTGGAAAGTACCACAGGAGTAACAGGCAAAAGTACGAAATAATTCTGTCCTTTATAGTATTTCTTAGGAGCTTAGGTAGGCAGTTGTAAAGCGTGCTCCTGCGCTAAGGGTCAGACACTTCAGAGGAAGCCTCTAGAATCTCTGGCTTTGTTTGAACGGTTGTTGCAGATCTCAGGTCAGTCAGGGTTTGGGTTTTGTCACAGCAGATCTATTTTAATTGGCACAGTATGATACGTAGATAACTTTCATGGTATCTTCTGGAATCAAGTCTGCAAATAACTGGCTCCCTGCTCCAGTGTACCTGCTTTGTGCAGGAAGTCCTGATGCTGTGCCGTGGGTAAGCGTCCTCCACTGAGGTAAACCAGCACTGAAACAATAATGTACCCAAAAGTTCAGCTTTTGAGATAGATTGCTTTAGGCCTGGTTTAATAACAAGAACTCATTTTTCAGCTGACCTCCTGGTAACTCAATGTGTGTCATCTCTGCTGGCTTCAGGTAGACTTGGGTTGTTTCTTTTCACTCTAACAGTTTTGCCTCTGTGTATAACAATGTCTGTTAAATTCCAAAGTTTTGTTGTCCACTTTGGATTTGTACAGTAAACAGTCTGACTGTCCCGTTCTGAGGTGCCGTGGGAAATAACTGTTTACACGAAGGAAGCAGAACGGGGTTGAAAAGCAGTAACAGCAAGTATCTTAGTTCATTACCAATGCAATAATTGCCACAATGCTTAATTCTGAGCAGTAATGTCTTGAAAAGGTAACAAAGAGTTTAAGCACTTCTCTGGAAAGAGAAAATAACATTGTATTCTGTATTTAAAAAAAAAAAAAGAAACTGGTCTAATATTTGAATCTGACTTCTGTACTGGAAGGAATTGTAGAATCAGGGATGAAACTGATTTATTAGCATGGATTTATGCAGAGGAGATGATGCTTAACAAATTTGATTAACTTCTTTTGAGGAGATGACAGTGAGAGCTGAGAGGGGTGAAGCAGTAGACTTAATCTGCCTGGACTTCAGGAAGGCTTTTGATGTAATACTGCATAAAAGACTAGTATATAAGGTTAGTAAATACGCTGTTGATGGTGAATTCTAAATAAAAAAAATAACTAATAGAAATTCAATTCTGTAGGATGAAATGTCGTACCAAATGTTGAATTCAGTTCTGTTCACAGTTTTCATCAATGACTTTGCACTGTAGAATTGAAAACAGTAATGCCCAGCTTGTGTAGCTCCTGTATTTCGTTTGTGTCTCTGGTCTGGTATCTTCTATTTTGTAATAATTGATTGCTTGCAGGAACAAAATTTGAGGTTTAATAACCAACTAATGATTGTTTTATCTGAATTATGTCTTTAGTGCTCCCTTTAAAATACCTGTTTCAAAGAGGAGAGCAAAAAGATTTGTGAGCCCTAGTAACACAGACAAGCAGAATCGCAGGTGTCACCAACTGCAAAAAATTCTCTGTTTTATTTAAAAATCCATAGTCCATTGAACTGGGGATTGCTGCTTAAGGATTTTTTTTTTGGTAATATTACAGATATTTTAAAAGACCTGAAATAAGCTGTCTGTACAGCAAGATGTGTGTGTTTGAAAACAGTTATTAAGATGCTGAAGAGCACTGGGAATGTCTTGGAGCAGGAATCTTCAAACATGGGAACACGAAAAGCCAGAGGATTGATTGTTTCCCATACCAGTCAGTGGCAGAAAGCTGGAGAGCTTTGAATGGTTTTGGTCACGTGCTCAAACAAAAACATCAAATAATAATATACAGAAGTAAATATTAAGACAACCTTTTTTATAGCTGTGAAGAGTCAGAAAAAAGGCTGTGGTTCCCAGCTTTTCATATCCTACAGGGCTTTTTCCTCGTGTCAGCACAACACTGTTCATCTTTAGTTCTGCAGGGGAGAGAAGTCTCTTAATGCTGCCGTTCAGCAGTGTCTCTCCTCGCATGCCTGAGAAAGAAAGATCCCTACAGCTTTCTTACGGCAATCCCAGCCTTGTGTCCCAGGGGAGAGCAGGGCAGAGCTGTCACTGAGGGGCTGTCCCACAGGAGCACTCGGTGACTTTGCTCCTCTCCCCCGTGCTGTGTCAGGGAGAGCCCCAGCCTGGCTGCAGCGAGGACTCTGGAGCGGAGATGCTGCTCCGTGGTCTCCAGGCAGACAGAAGACTGGCACCTCTGGCCCACTCAGGAGCCTTTTCAATAAAAGATACAGCAAGCAGTTCTCCAGCTTGTACTGGGGCACGTGATCACTATGACTTGACTGCCTGTGTCCAGTTAATGCACTCGCAGGCCCCAGGTTCAGAAACGGTTACACAGGTGGCGTGTGTTGCACTTGAAGCTGATTCGATTAATGAGAAAATGAATCACAGGCTGTTGCTCTGTGTCCAGCCAGCGGAAGGAAAACGCTCACTGCACTTCTATCTAGCACCAAACCACTTAAGTGATATTCAGGACTGTGAATGAACTGCTGGCTTGCAGCCAGCAGCTCTTCAGAGCCATGGGATTGCTTGTAAAAGATGTTCTGTCTACTGACAGTTTTGTCGCAGGCATCTGAAGTTCACTGTCAGAGAAAAACCTGGTGCAGCTGTTCAGGGAACTGCAGTGCAGTTTATCTGTGCTGCGTGCACGTGAGGCTGAGGTGTCAGATTGAGTGAATGAAAGGGTCTCAGTTTTCACAATTAACTTCCTCGGTTTACCAGAGTTCACATCCGTGCTGCGCAATTAGTCCCCCATCACCCTGTGAATAATGTATTGCTTATAAAAAACTTGTCAGACTGTGATTGTGGTAATTTTTAAAGGAAAATATAAAATTATAAAAACTTCAAAAAGTTCTTGTCCAAAAATTAAGATCTTCAGGTTGAGCTGGTAGGGTAAATCAGAAAGAGACAACAAGAAGGGGTGAAAAGTAGGGTGGCCTTAGTTCAGTTGCTGGACATCAGAGATCAGAAAAGGCTGCAAAAACTGAGGCTTTTTTGTGCAAGGGAAAATCAGAACTGGTGGAAGAGATCCCCAGGTGGTATCCCATCTAACATTATACAGGAAGCTGCTTTTCCCCTGCTCCTCAAAAAAACCCAAGCAGCAGAATGGAAAAATGTCGGTTTGTGTTGATAGGAAAGGGTGCTGATGTTTAATTTCTGAGTTAAGTAAATAATTTTACTGCTTGGAAAACAAAACATGACTTATTGGAAGCGATTTAAATAATTTGGGGATAGCTCAAAATCAAAGCCCTTAAGAGACCTTTTGTTACCCATCATATTTAAATAGTATGGGGATAGCCCAGACAAAAAGTAACCCTGCCCTTCAGTGCCCTGGGCTGCTTCAGCTTCTTCCTGGTGTCTGGAGATGTGGTTTGAGTGCTGTAGTGCTCTCGAACAGTCAGTGTTCAGAAACTCCTGTAGGTGGGAAAAGCTTCCAGCTGACAAGCCCCGAAAAAGGAATTAATGATAGCCACACATTAAAATCTTTATAAATCTAATGGTCAAGTACTGCTAGTGCTGCACAGTGGAAAGAGGAGTCTCACCCTTTGTTGTCATTCTCGACACCATTCTTCTTAAAACCAAAGCTAGGCAGTTATTTCTTCTGTTTATTTTTTCATTAAAATAATTTATGTAGGAGATGCACATTGCATCCAAAATACTTGTTAATACCTGGGTTTGTTGTGCTTAATGCAGTGTTTTGGTAGAGCTTAGTTTGAAGCTTTTTTGAGGCTACTCATTTGGCCAGACAATGCTGTAATCTGTGTTCTAATGTGATGTGTCGATAAAATGGCATTTATAGACTGACGTTTTGTTCCCAACTCCAGGAAGAGGCCCTGAGACGACAGCGGGAGCAGGAAATTGCACTAAGGCGGCAGCGGGAGGAAGAGGAGAGGCAACAGCAGGAGGAAGCACTTAGGAGATTGGAGGAGAGGAGAAGAGAGGAGGAGGAAAGACGTCAGCGAGAAGAGTTAATTCGTAAACAGGTGAAAAACGGCAAAAGGGACTTTTAGTGTTTAATTATGGAGGCTGCCACAACAAACAGGCTTGGAAGCTTGCACTGGTGCTGGAGAGACTCAGTTCTGGTGAAAGAAAGCAGAGCTTGCAGATAGTATTGAGCGAGTGAAAAAAAGGTTGTGTACCTGTATCCTGACCTCAGGCAAAACAATCGGAATCCAGTGTGCCCTTAGGCAAAGAGATTTGGGTGGAGTGAGTGTCCTCCCTTCGTGTTGAGCCTTAAGAATGGCTTTGCAGCACGGTATTTATATTCCTTTCTGAGGCAGAGCACAGGACCAGAGTAACAGTTTGTTTTGAATTAAAACTCTCTGGGCCTTTACTTTGTTATCTTCCGTGTCATCTGAGATGATCAGTTTTGGCAGTCTGTCTGTACAATGCCAAGTCTGTATCCACTACCAGAGTTTCAACTTTTTTTCTTCCCTTTTCTTATTGACAGAAATACTTTTCTCCTTGGGTTCAGCATAAAAAAAGTCCCTATCAGGGAACTTGACCTTCCAGCCCCCTAACTGATACTCTCACAGTCCCTCAGTCAAGCTAATCTTGAAACATGATTGGCTTCACATTAACTTCCAGGTCCATCTCAGAATTCCCAGTTAGTGTTTAAAAACACCTTTCAAGGGTCCTCCCTTGTAAGATGTCCATCCCCATTTCTGTCTTTTGTTGGCAGAAGCATCTTCTCTGGAACTCTAGTGTTGAGTAACAGCAGTAAACATCTCCATCTTTGTCACCTGTCTCTTCTTTCCTGTTATTTCTGCCAAGTTTCATTCCACTGAAAGTGTGGCACTACTGAAAGTGGTATAAACAGGCAGAAGCTCAGACTGGAAGGTGTGTATCCACTAGGAGAAAAGTAGTAAGAAATTAGCTGGTGTGAGTTAGGGAGGTGTCATTCTCTTCCAAGTTCCCTGGTGGAGCAGTGGGAAACACGTATTTTTAGGGAATATAGAACAAATTAATAACAAATTATATTACTGGGCTTCCTGCCTGAGAGACGTAAGGTGAATGAACAACCCAAGCAGCGCAGATTAGAGAGAACATGGTCCCTCTCTGTGCTGTCAGTGTCAGTACCACAGAGTGGAGTATTTTACGTTCTGTGAAGTCTCCTTAGACTTTATTCCTTTCTGTGTCTGGGAAGGAAGAGGAGGCTGCCAAATGGGCGCGAGAGGAGGAGGAAGCGCAGCGGCGGCTGGAGGAGAGCCGGCTGCGCATGGAGGAGGAGGCGGCCCGGCAGCGGCTGGAGGAGGAGGAGCGGAAGCGCAAGGAGCTGGAACTCCAGCGCCAGAAGGAGATCATGAGGCAGAGGCAGCAGCAGCAGGAGGCTTTACGGCGGCTGCAGCAGCAGCAGCAACAGCAGCAACTTGCACAAATGAAGGTAACCTGTCCCTGCAGCTCAACTGCCTGGCAGCTCCGTGCGGGAAGGAAAACCCCAGCTGCATTCAGCGTGGTCTGGAGTAGCCTGGGCAGAGCGGGGATGGATGAGCTGCCTGGAGACGGAAGAGGATAAAGAGCTGATGTGACAAGGAGGAAGAGAAGTTACAAATTAAACCCCAAAAATGTTCTGTCGAGAGAAGCACCACAGATGGGCACAGATGTTTTCTGTGCCACAATGAGCAGGGGCCAGTGCAAAGTTTGTGATTCCTAAAGTCTTTGAAATCTAAATTGATGGCTTTTTTGGGGGTAATGATGTGTTACATTTTTCTTGATACATCAGAGGCAATTCACAGAATGTATCATTTATATTTTCTACTTTTTCGTACTTCATTATACCATTTTATACTTTCTAGGGCTTTGTTAAACTCTGAAGGTAGCCTTTCTTTTCCCCTGGGTTTATACTGTTTTTTTCATGATTATACTCCAGCAGTATTCTCTAAAATGTTTCATAATTCCTGATGATGTCTGTTTCGGCCCAGCTCCCTTCATCTTCAACATGGGGTCAGCAATCAAATTCAGGAGCTTGTCAATCCCAGACCACACTGTCATTGGCAGAAATCCAAAAGTTAGAAGAAGAACGAGAACGGCAGCTCCGGGAAGAGGTAAACACTGGCAGCAGAGGAGTGCAGCTGGTTGGAGGGGACTCAGCTGTGGGGCTGCTGAGCTGTCACTGCGGTTAGCAGAGGGAATGGTGAGGATGAGGAAAGTTTTCTAAAACAGCGTAACCGAAATAAAATCCTATCGTTCAGGCATAGGCTCAGTAAGTACTTGCGTGCAAGTTTTTATCGCTTCGAGGTACAAAAATCTGAAGGAAGGGAAACTGCACCCTTTTAACCCTGGGAGTATAATATGTTCACAAAACAGTATAAAATTATTTCCCATCCATAGTATGACGTGTTTGCAGATACGCACGAGGCCAGGGCACTTAAAGGGAGGATGGCTTGGGGGGAACAAGAGAAGGTCTTCTTCCAAGAAGGTGACTGCAGTCGTGATTTGATAAATTTAGTCTGTCCCAGGCTAATAAACAATTTGTATTTACTGGTTACCTCATGTCTCCCTTTTTGGAGGAACTGTAATGGCTCGAAACAATAATAGGGCAGCCAGACTTCTCCAGAAAAAAGTGAAATCAGTTTAAAACCAGTTTCCAGGTTAGACTTCTGAGTAGTAATGATCTTCTGAAAGTATTCACAGGCACTTTTGTCTTGCATGCAACAGCAAAGGCGTCAGCAGCGTGAACTAATGAAGGCCCTCCAGCAACAGCAGCAGCAACAGCAGCAGAAATTGTCAGGCTGGGGTAATGTCACCAAACCAACAGGCACCACCAAGTCCCTGCTGGAGATACAGCAGGAAGAGGCAAGGCAGATGCAGAAACAGCAGCAACAGCAGCACCAGCAGCCAAACAGAGTCAGAAATACCACGGTACGTTTATTGATCTGCTGAGGACGCGCAGGAAAGCAGCCGTGCCCGTTCCCTCTGCCGTTCGTGTCTGTCCTGCTGGGTCTGTGCTGGTAACCAGCATCTCTCTGTTATGTCCCAACAGCACTCTAACCTGCACACCAGCATTGGGAATTCAGTGTGGGGCTCTCTAAACACTAATCCCAGCAACCAGTGGGCATCTGACCTGGTCAGTAGCATCTGGAGTAATGCCGATACCAAAAACTCAAACATGGGTTTCTGGGATGATGCAGTGAAAGAAGTGGGACCTCGTAACTCGACCAATAAAAACAAAAGCAATGCCAGCCTCAGGTAGGAACTGGGGAAGGAGCTTTTGCACAGAAAGGCTGCCACTCCTGTCATGATCACTTCGCAGAACATCTTCGTGTGTTTTCTTTTTTCTCTGTGTCATTCAGGACCTGTTTTGACAACAAAAGTAGCTAATAGGTGACCATTCACAGCTCATTTTGTCACCTGCTTAGAAAATTATTTGGTTCTTTAAAAGTGTTTGTATCTTGTGAAATAGTCTTACAGCACTGTCCTGTATGCTGTGCTGCGGGTGAGCCTGGTAACTGATAATCTAATACATGCATTTTCTTCACCCCAGTAAATCTGTAGGTATTACAAGTAGACAAAACAAGAAGGTAGAAGAAGAGGAGAAGCTGTTGAAATTGTTCCAGGGGGTTAATAAAGCCCAGGATGGATTCACTCAGTGGTGTGAACAGATGCTTCATGCCCTCAACACCGCCAACAACTTAGATGGTAAGAGCTGGACGGGAACGGGAGGAACAACATCCGTTCTGTTTCCTGACAGGGTAGTTCTGAGGGACTGTAGTGACACCAAACCAGCGTTTCCAATGCACTCAGCAAAAGGACATCAGTAAGTAGTGGCCAGAAGAACCGGCTCCATCCTCTTGGTCTTCATTGCCCTAACTAGAGCAAATAGTGGGGTTTGAAAAAGTTCTAAAGTCTGTCAGCCAGAGCCCTGCTGAGGATTCCTGGTAGTCATGGAAGCATTGTCAGGCAGATGGATTAGGATCCAGTTTCATCCTGCATTGCATTACAGGGCTTTATTGCAGGGAACTGGGAAGGGCGAGCTGCTGGACCAGCAAATACTTGACAGAGAAATGTGACGTTGGTGTTCATTGCACGTGTGTGTTTGCTGTCAGCGTGCACTCCCTCATGGTCTCCCTTCTTCTTGCAGTTCCCACGTTTGTTTCGTTCCTGAAGGAAGTGGAGTCTCCCTATGAGGTCCATGACTACATCCGAGCCTACCTTGGGGATACTCCCGAGGCCAAGGAGTTTGCCAAGCAGTTCCTCGAGCGCCGTGCCAAACAGAAAGCCAGTCAGCAGCGGCAGCAGCAGCAGCAGCAGGTACGGGTGGCCCTGCTCTCCCTGGGGACCGTGCGAGGCTGGAGAGGCAGCAGCCCTGCGGGTTCAGCACCAGGCTTTACACCTCCTGGCAAACGCAGACAGTGGAGCCGCTTTCCAGTTCTTGCCGCAGGATCGAGTTTCCTGTGTAACTCAGCAGTTGAGGCCACCTGTAGAGCACAGAGTGGTTTGCATGGTGGCCCCGGAGGTGCTGGGGGAAGGTGAGGTGGATGCGTCAGTGGCTGCTGCTGCTGCATGGGTATAAGGAAGCGCTTGGGGCTCTCTGAATATTTCTGTATAAATAAACCAGACTTCACTGTACTCTCTGATTTTGTCCTCAATTTGCTCTCTAGGATTCCGTGTGGGGGATGAACCACAGTTCGCTACATTCAGTCTTTCAGACCAATCAGAGCAACAACCAGCAGTCCAACTTCGAGGCTGTGCAGAGCGGGAAGAAGAAGAAGAAACAGAAAATGGTTCGAGCAGATCCCAGCTTGTTAGGTCAGTTTTAATTTTTAAAAATTAACATTTAATTTGGTAGCAGTGGTTTGCTTTGGGGAGTGTAGAGAATTCTTACTGACCTTAAGTGGTAATACTGAATTTGAGTAGAAAAGTTGAAATGTCTTTAGAATTTTTTCAGTAGTATTATTTATTTAATGATTTGAAAAATTCTGTACTAGTCTCATGGAAAACTTTTGTTGAACTTTCCTTCATGCAATGGCCTCTGATACCTGGGTTATTTCCTGGAAACCTCTCAGTAGTTCAGGGATGGCAGTTAAATTGCCTTTCCTGTTTTGTGTTGACTTATGGCCGTTTTACTGATTTAATGCTGATTCATTCTTTGAAGAAAAGCATGTTTTCCTTTCTTTGATGAGGAGCAGCTTTCTGAGGCTGCCTTGATGCCTTCCCACCTTTTTTCAGGAGCTAACCACCACCCTAGTCAGAAAAGACAGCAAAGGCTGAAGTGTCACAGATTTTCAGTTCAAGATTGTGGAGATGTTGACATCATTAGCGGTCATTTATTTATTTAGTATGTTCTGTGTCTTAGTTTTTATGTGAGGCTGGTATTGACCAGCCCCTGTAGCACTGATGGAGAACTTTCTTTGAAGTGGCTTTTAGGGTACAAGGGCGTGTGTGAGTGCAGGGACACTGGGGTGACAGGTTGCTGTGGTGTTCGTGCAGAATAAACGTGTCTGCGTTTGTGCCCGTGTGACAGAGGGAACCTGGGCACTGCGCTGGGCCAGGCTCTGCTGCGCTGCTTCTGCTGAGCCCAGCTGCTCCAGAGCAGCCAGGTGGTGTCCACCTGAAGCCACTGCTTTTTTAAGGCTGTAGCAGAGCCCTGCCTTTGGTTTTTGTCTTTCTTTTTTTATTTTTGGTCTCACTACAGTCAGTACTCTTCAGCTAAATCAGTGATTTCTGCATTGGTTTGTGTGGAACTCAGTGGAAACCCCAAGGTGCCCATGCACTGAGTCTGATCTGGACGCTCAGTTGGATATATTAAAAAACCAACTCAAGTAATGTGAAGAAGAAATCACTAAATACAGTTCAGAAGTTGCAACTGTAAGAGAAGTAGCCCATGCGGCTTTTTAAAAATGGGTGCACTCACTCTTTTACAAAATAACTTCAGCTGCTTTTAGTCACGCTGCCGCGAGAGGGAGCCAGAACAATTTTGCTAAACCTACTGAGCAGAGCATTTCTTTCCTCTTGAGGATAAGTGGAAAGCAGCTGCTTGTCAAGCACAGAGCAAACCAGTGCAGAACTGTCCAGACACTGAAGTGTCAGCTTAGTGTTTAGTAGCCTTACACAGGAAAATTTCCCTTTTCTCATACTCCAGATGGGGTTGGTGCAGCCTTAAAAAGGGGATTTCAGTAGGAAAGCTGCATTTGATATGTTGTATTTGCTTCCCTGTTTGAAAATGTTTTCACTCTATCTCACGCTTTTCTCACGTGCATCACGTCCTCAGCACGTGGCTGAAAGTTTGGGTAGAAGTGTGGGTGCATCTTGAGCCACCTACATGGCCCTGGGTAACTCTGTACATTCTCGTGTTGTACTCCTGAGGTGGGAGTTTGTAAAAAAGCAAGGGAGTGGATGTAATTGCTACCAGATTTCATAGGTACATGCATTGAGACTTTAAAGGGTGAAGTTGCTCACAGCGCCTGAAGCGTTGAGCACGATTCCACGTGTGGATTCCAGGTTCTCAGTGCCCATTTCTGCCTCTCGGACCCTGGAACTGTGGTGGTGACACCACTGCCAAGAACCAGGTGACTCAAGCACGCTCCCTTTCGAGGTGTTGCAGAGCCACCTTGCCACCACGTGTAGCTGTGCCTTGTCCTGGCTCTGCAGGTGACATCTTCTAAACGAAACTTGAAAACAGTCTTCTGATCTGGTTTTGAAGACCAGGTGATGCTTATCTAAACATACAGTTGATTATCTTCAGTTTATTAAGGAAGAAACAAACCGTTTGGGTGACTGTATCTTGAATTATCCCTCGATTCGCTTTCTCTTACACGTGCTAGCGCACACAGCAGATGTTTTGTGTCAAGTACAGTGTGCCACATCCCGATTTTTAACACCGGTCCTTCTTGGTCCACAGGGTTTTCAGTGAATGCTTCATCAGAGCGGCTCAACATGGGAGAAATAGAGACTTTGGAAGACTACTGAGCATGTGCAAATCAACTGGCTTTTCCTGCATCTGTTAACCATGGATTCTCCGTTTGGACACTGTACTCTCCACCTTGTGTTGTTTTTTGCCTCGCAGTGAATCACAGGATCAATCATCTCAGGCTGCTTCCTCCGGCCCCAGCAAACCCTTTCTGCCCAGGACTGCACAGGCGTTGTTGCTACTGTCAGCCCACTCGAGCGGACTGTCCAGAGTCCCGGGAGGGTGGGAGTTAGGCTTTGTTCACAACAAGGCTGAGTTGGGCAGCAAGCTTTCACTGTGCTGTGATTCATTCTGCTGACATACCTGGAAAAAAAAAATCAGTTGGGATTCTGCAAAGCATTGCTTCCTTCTCCTGGTTACTCTTACCACATCCAACTCGTGCAGTCATATGGAGAGAGAGAGAGAGAGATTGAGAGAGAGTTTGTGGTTAACAGATGTTGGTCAAAACCAAAATGCCACACAGATACTGACTTGGCTGCTCCATCAGGGCAAGAGGCGCTCTTCTGGCCAGGAGTTGCATTCATAAGCTACCCTTAGAACTGGCAACAGGAGAGGGGCGGTAGCGGGCACAGTTTAGCTTGGGTTGGTTTGAAGTTGCACACCCCCTGCCAGCCCTTCTCAGCACATTATTTTTGGAGGGAAAGCTCGAGTCTGTCTTCATTAGGTGGTGATGCTGAAGCTGGTGAAGTTCCTGTCGGCATACTCCAGCCTTCCTGGACAAGTGGGGACTTCTGCTCTGGAAAAAGGGCGGTGGCATCTCTTCTTTCAGGTTGAATTTACCCCTTAAATGCTACCTTCAGAGGGTTAGGACCAGTTTATTTTGAGCTTTTTTCCTGCAAATTTGTCTCGTTTAAGAGACAGTGGGATCTTTACAGTGTGGATCTGTAGTCTCTGGAGAGGGTGGACCCTGGCTTTCAGAGACGTGCCAGCAGCCTCAGCTGGTTGTCACTTGAAGCAGTGCTTAGGTATCGAGCAGAGATGCCCTTTCGTCACGGAGAGAGACACTGGAGGATGAAGCTTTGTGCAATGACAGCCCTGCTTATCTTCTACACCTTAAAAGTACTTCATGCACCTTCACTGGGATCCATAACCTCTGAGTGTTTATGGAGTCATAACCTTCCTCTCTCACGGAAAGATTAACACCACCTTCCCTGCTCCACCCACCCACCACCCCCACGCACGCACCACAAACGACAGAGAAGGAAAACTGCCAAATGCACTTAGGTGGAACCCCCTGGCCCCGTCTCCCGTTCCCAGAGGGGTAGAACCTGCGAAGGGAGAATGGCTGCAGTTTTGGTGGAGTTGTATAAAGGTGTCTGTTGTTTTGTCATCACTGCCTAAAGAAAACAGTTTGAGTTGCTCAAGAGCAGTTTGGCTTTGGATTTTATTTTGTTCGGTTTATTCATTTTTTGAGGTCACCTTCCCCTCCTCCTCCTCTCTCTTCCCCCTGTCCCCAGACATGTACAGTAACTATACAGAGACTGCTGCAGACTTGTATATAGTTTTTGGATCCAATAGCATGGAGAGACTTGGAACTGTTGCAAATCTGGTCTCCCTGTCTCCTTTGCTTTGTAAATTCATAAAAGGGGGAAGAGGGGTAGTTAAAATGTTTACAAAACTTTAAACTCCCTCTGAACTTTTGCCAGTGTGGGGCGGGGGGGAAAGAGAGAACTTAAATAAAACCTGGTTGTATTATATCTGAGAGAAAACTTTCTGCTTGCTTTTGTCAAAGCTGAGTTTTGAGATAATTCCTGGTGCTAAAACTCACTCAAAACTCGACTTGCATCAGTTTTCTTCAAGAAACAACAAGCAAATACACAGGATGTGGAACAACAGTTGCTGCTTTATTTCTTCCCTGGTGAGGAATACTGGTTGGTTTTTCTACTTGATAATTTTAGAGTTCAAATAAACACCAATAAGTTGAGATTAGAAATTTCTAACAAGAAAGCTTTAATTTTCCTCTGCTGTCTGTAGAGAAACATGTGCATTCATGCTAGTGGTGTTTATGCAGGGGAGATCAAGCTGTGGCTGGTTTGCTCTGAACACAAACACTCGGCCACGGGGCCTCCTTTGCCAGTCGCTGCCCACCCTGTGCACTCCAATGCACTGCCCTAAATGAGAGGTTTTATTTCAACCCTCAGCCTGAAGTCCACAGGGGCACCTTGTAGGTTTCCCTTTTTAGACTCGCTTTCCTTTTTTCTACTTGTTTTTGTGTGGAAAATCCCAGTAAAAGGTAATGATAAATGTCCTGCCATTCAGGTGACCATGGAAAATGAGTGTGCTAAGGCCTAACACCCGGTAGCCTTGCATGACGTGCAGCTGATGTCTGAGAGAACAGTTGTGTTTAGGCTGATAACCTGGCTTTTAGGATCTTCTTTTTTCAGCATGTAAGGTGTGTGGTTCGTAAGTGCTTTCTGGTTTTTTAGTGATGATCTAATTTCTGCAAGCTGATTTTGGACTGCTCTACACCAGGTTACAAATACACTAAAGCCTGTTAGTTTCCATCTCAGCTGGGCAGCAGGAAAGGAACAGCTCCTTGGTTGCTAAATGAAAACGCGGAAATGCAAGCAGGGAAAATGCGCAATAATTTGTCAGACCTTGAGGACCTCACTTGGCTCCTGAGAGTGTCGATAATGGACCAGTGGGGAAGATACGCTGTTGTTAGTACTGAAATACTCTGGTTTCTGTGTTCAGCACGAGGTAAGGTGGTGGCACGTGCAGATTGTGTGCTCAGGTGACTGCCTTGTCACCTTCTGTGACAAACACGGTCCTTTTCTGTAGCAAGAGTAACTTGGATCAGTAGGGATGGGGAAAATAGGGGCTGCAAAAAGCAAAGTGATCTCTCAGCAGATAAATCTGAAATTTAAGACAAAACTACCTGTGTCGTATTTTCAGAGCACAAAGCACTGACACTGGAGGTGTTTGTGTGCTTCATTACATGGTGGGAAACCATGAAGTATTCATCATCCACTCAGCTCCAGAACACTAACGGAATTTCTTCTGTGACAATCAGCTGCAGTGTTCCCTTTTTACACACCCTGTCCTTGCCCCAGTCTTTGTTGCTGCAAATGTGATTTGAATCAAACCTGGGTTTCCTGTGCTGTGAACTGTCATGAGCCCCCGAGGGGCAGGGCCGGAGTGGCAGAGGCTGGGGAGGAGGTGCTGTCCCAGCAGCCGGGGTCCAAGGAGGATGCTGGCCTGGCTGCCAAAGGCGACTCCTGGAACACCTGGAGACTCCGACAGCAGAGTGAGACCACCTGGCTCCCAGGCCAGCTCTGTGAGTATTCCCCCCAGGAACAAGGGTGCCGTGGAGCTGCTGTGGCTCTCACACGGAGCGTTTTAGCCTCAGAAGGTTGAAGCCCTGGTTCTTTACTGTCCCCACCCTGCAGCGCTCTGCACCCTGCACAGTGAGGGAGCGCAGAGCCCTCGGATGGGCTGCCTGGTGTCGGGGTGAGCTGCCCCAGTGGCTCCTGTGTTATTCCCTGTGCCTCCGGATGGCATTCCAGGAGCATCCCCGTGGCCTCTGGGAAGGGCTCACCAAGAACTGCTCGTGTGCAGTGGCCTGGCAGGGTCCTGACGGCTCTGCCTGGCTGCCTATGGGGTTTTAGGCACAAGTTTGGGAGGGTGGAGCTGCCTTTGGGAGGAGGTGTGCTCCTGGAGCCAGAGTGAGGGAGCCTCTGCTGAGCTTTGCGCTCTCTCTACACACTTGCTCTTGTGAAGGACTTGTTTGTTTTTTTTAACCTGACTGGACAAAATTTTTATTATATCAGTGAAATTTCTGAGTTGTTTTGTGCTTTGAAGAGTTCTAAGGATTCCTGCCGCCGCTTTTCCTGAGGGGAGCCATGCCCTACCACAGAGTCCTTCGCCTGGTCCTGCTAACGCTGTGCAGCATCCTGCTCCCTGCTGTGCTGGCAGGTAAGGAGCCTTGTTTGCCTTTAAAGCCCAAAAACTTGGGAGATCCTTTGCTACGCTGCCTCTCTCTCTTCTCCCTTCCCTGAAAACATCCCTAGATATGTACTGAATTATAACTGATTAATGGAAACTAGCTTGGATGGCTGTTGGTGAGCAGGAATGTATTTTCAGTGGAGAAAATCCTTTCTAAGTTTTCCTAAGCGGAACAGCAGTAGCACCTGTGTGAGCTGTGGTGGCGGGGGGTCAGCGGACACATCGGTCAGCAGGAGATGGGAAACCTCTCAGTGGCTGAGGGACAGGCTGTCCCTCAGCTTTTAATGGCAGGAAGAAGTTAAAGTTACAGAAAGAAACGTTTTTCTTTGGCTAAAGCTCGTGTGCCAGTTCCCGGTTCTGTCTGTGCTCTGTCCTGCAGTGGAGCACAACAGCGGCTTCAGGCAGGAATAGGAAAGTGCCCATGAAAACCTCGGTGCAAAGCCAAGGTGGGCATCCTTGCGGGGTCGCTCCGGAGCCGGGGCTCCGAGGCAGTGCTGGAAGGTGCCTGGCTCTGGCTTGTGTTCAGCGAGGTGATGGAGGAAGAATGGGAGAGATGCCTGTTGTGTAAGGCACCGTTTTCCTGGGATTGTTACTGATTTCAGCCGTACCTGTTCTCGCCTTCAGCAGCGCTGTGCTGGCTGCAGGGAGCTGAGGGCACAGGCAGCTCCATGCAGGGCTGAGGTGGGTTTCACAGCTGTGGGAAAACTGACTCCCAAACCCACTGCCCTGATGGGCTCTGAGCACACAGCTGGAAGCTCCTGCGGGGAATTGCTGCCCCCAGAGCCTTTCTTTAGTGGGGGCAAGGCTGAAGAGATGGCTGGGGCAGGATAACAGGCAGGAGCACAGCATTTGTTTTCCTGAATTCCTGTCCTGCCTTCCAAGACCTGGAGCAACGTTGTTCTGCAGTTCTCTCTGAGCATCTTGCCTCGCAGGGAGATCCTGGCCAGCCGTCTAGCAGATCAAATTATGAAATTACTTCTTTTTAAAGGAGCTTTCCTATGGGTAGGGGAATTTACCACTGTGCTTGGAACATCTGTGGGTGCAGGAGCAGAATTAGTGCAGCTGGTGTCCTCTCCTCCTAGGACACCTTGCTGGGAAACTTTCAAAGTAACTAAGAAATGAGCACTAAAAAGTCAATATTCCTTCTCGAACCATGAGCTTTTTATTTATAGTGGAGCATTGATAATTTCAGCAGAGTTTCAGTTTGTGCCTTGCTCTTGCTCTCAGAAGCACTGACCATGCTCTTTCCTCATACCAGGTAAGCTGTTTTCTTAATCTTCAGCAGTATTTCATTCTGCAGGAATTAATTTCCAGTGAGAATTCCGTCTGCCTCCTCTCTATGCTGGGATCTCTCCTATGCTGTTTTAAATTTCCAGTATTTGGTGTATATGCTCTGCCCCCCTCCTTTTCCATGTGCTTGCTCTGGCATTGCAGCTGTGGTTTGTGCCTGGTGCCGCCTCCCCGTGTCACTCTGCTCCTGTGACACTCCCGAGTTCACTTGGTCCCGTTACTGGGTGAGTCGTGCTCGTGCAGTGAGGCTGGAAGGGCTTTTTACTGGGGAATGCAACATTCAGATCTTGGGGTGTAGGAGAGACTCCACGCTTTCTCTGCGGGGTTTCAGAGACTTAAAAGAGGTTGTTCCCTGCTCCCTCAGAGGGGACAGGAGGGAAGCAGCTGCACAGTAAGCCACCCGGGAGCATTAGACATGGAGAGTTCCTGCCTCCAGTACAGGTGCTTTGAGGAACAGTGAAACTTCTTCTACCTTTTACTCCATTTGAAAGGGAAATTTCCTGCCTGATGCAGACAAAGAGGGGAAGGGCACATGGACAGCCCTCTGGTCTCAGCACACACACACAGCCCTGCCTTTCTGTAAACAAGTTTACTCAGCATCCATCAGAACCGCAGCTCTGCGTCGCTGCGCACAGGAGCGCCCGGCCGTGCCCGCCACAGGCTGCCCTTTGTGCTCCTGATGAAGGCCTCCTTTCAGCCCCGTGCTGGCCCTGCGCCTGCCATGGCCACCTGGGGCTGGACAGCCCCTCGCTGGCCTCGGAGTTCACCAGCCCCTGCCCTTTCGGCTCAGCACCTTTGACTGTCCCCCGCAGAGCCCCGCAGGGTGGGCAGGAGCGGGCTCTGCCCTGCAGACCCCAGGTCCAGGATGAGTCTCCTCTCCCTGCTGGCTGCTTGCCCAGCTGGTCTGGTTTCCTGGACAGTGTGGTCAGGGCTCTGTGAGTGGTGAAAGTGTGAACTTCTCCAAGTTACTGAGCTCTTTCTAACGTCCCATTTGTCAGAGATGGGGAAGCAACCAAGCACATCCTTAACCCCCTTTGTCCACATTATCTGGGTGCAGCGGGAAACGGCCAGCTCAAGGATCTGTGTCAAACTTTAGCCTTCTCCACTTCCTCTTTCTCCAAACCCAAGTGGCACGTGGGCCTGGAGCACAGGAGGATTGTGAAGAGCTGATTTTTTTTCCCTATCAGCAAACCCAGTTTCAATTCCTATAATGGATTCAGAGCTCCGAGTGAGGTGGAAGTTAGTACAAAGCCTTTGCAAGGCATTGGCTTCTGAATCGTGTATATTTGGTATTTAAACTCACACGGGGGCTTGTGAGGTTGTTTTGAGCTGATGTGGAAACACCTAATACTGCAGTAGCACATCAGAGTGAGTCTGGGGGGAGAAAAGCAGCAGAGCACACGTGCTAAAGGAACAGACACAGGAAAACACCTTGACCAAGGACATCTCTCTGTAGCGGCTCGTGTGTCTTTGTTTTTAGCTACAGGAGAATAAAAGATTATTAGGAAGTTTTTTACAGCTTAAGTACTAGAACATGGATAGCAGTAAATAGGTTTTGTTTGGCAGATTTCAGGAAAAGATGTGGTTGTTCCAGCAACCAGGCTTAAACCAGGACTTCGTAAGCCATTACTCAACCTTGCTCTGCTCCAACATTCCTTACAAATTTCTGGTGCTGGTATCAGCTCCTGAATAAGGAGCTGGGTTGGAGGTTGAGAGTGAGGATGAGGAGGTGCTGAAGGCAGCTTGTGTGAAATACTGGCCATTGGCAAGTAACCTCTGGGGACAGTGATGAGACATGTGCACGTCTGCCTGCCTTAAGGTCTGACAGTCGGCCTGTGGGGAGGGTCAATTCCTTCAGATTTGGTTGCTTTCCCCCAGGGCTGTCACTTGTAGACTCTTCCAGTCTCACCTTCCAGTCACCGAGTACCTGAGGCCCTGGGCTGCCGTGTCACTGTGCTGGCAGCTCACCCCACCTTCCCTCTGAGCCTGGAAATAGCGGTCCTGTCAGGTTCCCCATCATCCCTCTGGATCTCCCTATAGCCCATGTGTCTGGAGTCCCACCGGCCCCTGCCCCACTTGGAAAACTCATCGTGTATTTCCTTATGATAACTGATATTCCCGTTTCCTCACCTCAGTTACAGCTAACCTGTGCTGGGGAGAGGGAGAAGACAAAGTTCAGCAAAGAGATTTCCCTAAAATAAGACAATTTGTAGCGTTAACGTGGGAAGGAAGAACTGCCATCCACCTGGCCTTCTGCAGAACACTCTAATACTTTTAGTCCATTTTGTCCAGTTCCACCTCCAGTAAAACTACAGTAAGATTATTGCATCTCTTTCTCCTGAGTGTTCTCCAATTGCATTTCTCGTGAGGAGGCTTTTACTGTGCGTCTGAAAGCAGCAGTTGCCCTCAGCTTGTGCTTCAGTGCTGAGACAGGGCTGGGGAAGAGCTCATTTGTGCCGGGGCTGGAGGCTTCCCTCCCTCCGGAACAGCGGCACGGAGGCGCAGAGCTCGGCAGTGCTGGGTCACTCGTGTGCCTCAGCAGCCTGGCAGCCCCTCCGTGTGCCCTCGGTGCCCCTGCCCAGTCCCTCAGGGTGGGCAAACCGTGTGAGTGCACCACGGGTTCTCAAGAGGTAGGACTAGTCCTGAGCGTGATGGCAGCACAGCTGCTGCACGGCTCTCTCCCGGATGTGAAACATCTGGTCTTGTGATGGATGGTGTGTTTTGAGTGTGTTTCTTGCTAGTTCTTTATTTCTACAAAGTTCTTAGGTGAACAGAAAAGCCATGCCCTACCTTACCTTAAATATTTAGTTTCCGGCTCTTGGTTGCGCTCCCTCCCTGGGATGGCAGTGTGCTTGGGTGTTTTTGCAAGTTAAAAATGCTGTTCCTTGCCCAATGGCCATGGAGCTTCCCTGCAGCTTGCCCTTTCCCAGGGACGGGCTGCCGCCAGGTCCAGAGCTATCACTGAGGCATTTGTTGAGGTTCACAGGCTGCGTCGTCCTCGTCACAGTCAGGATGACAGTGACGGTGTGGCAGGCAGGCCTGGCCACTCTGGTGCTGCTCTCCCTGTAGATCGTGTGTAGATCCTGGTCTCTTCCTGCTCATGCACAGAGAAACTGAGCCCAGGAGGAGCAGAACTTGTGGGGGTCACCCAAAACATCGGCAGCAGAGCAGAGAACTGAACCCTCCTGGACTGGATCCGCTGCCTGCACACAGAGCCTCTCCAGGTTCTGTCCGACAGGGGACTGGAAAAGCCCTCATGTCTCACTGGGAGACACGAGACCTTTCTCATAGTGTGTGTGTGTGTGTTGGGTTTTGGTACCTGACACAAACTCTGTCCTTCCCATCGCTTTTCTTGCTTTTACCAGGGGACTGGAATGGGATTGTGGCTTTTGATGTGGCTCCCTTAGAGATCTGCCACTCCCAGCCAGCAGCGGTGTGGCCGACGCTCACTGGGACTGTCAGGGAAGCAGCTGTGACACCTCTGCCTGTTAAAGAAACCTGCTGGATGTGTGAGAATAGTTGGATGGGTGCTTGGGCCTCTCAGCTGGCAGGAGAGGAGGCCTGTGAGGACACGAGCTTTTGGGTTAGAGGGAGAATCAAAGGAGAGCCGTGGAGAGAACAGTGCTCGTATGAGCAGCCGTTCTCCCAGGTTGCAGCAGTGGGCTCTGGAGGAACCTGCCTCTCGTTCTGTGCTCTCCCACCCTGAGTGCCCGTGGCAGGGCCCTCAGTACCTGCTCCAGCAGTGTCGAGGGCAGGAGCTGAGGAGAGGACCAGCATCGAGCCCTGGCTGTGGGGAGGCTCAGCTGTGGGTGTTTCACTCGATGCGTGTGCAGGAATCTGCTGCTGCCTCTGAGCTCATGACTGTTCCTGAGGCACCGGGCCCGACTGAAAGGGGTTGTGTTTCCCTGGGCTGGAGTGCCGTTAGGGTAAAACCACAAGAACTTGGGACAGCAAACGCGTGTTCAGCACACTCTGCCCTTTCTGTGCGGGTGAACTGAAAGTGTGTGTCAGTCGGATGAGGGGAATTAACAAAATACATATCCAGCAGCCATCCAAGTTTTTAAAAAATCACAGAGATCATAAACAAATTAGACTGTTCCCTCTGTATTTGGCTATCAAAAATAAGCTCTGTGTTCTGCTTAAAGAGAGTGGCCATAAATTTTTCAGGAGTTAGATGCACTGAGAACAGGAGAGACTTTCTGGCACCTCTGGGTCTGGTGGCACCTGTGGGACCTTTGCACTGTGGTTGGAAGAGACAGTGCTCCCTCCTCATCCCTTGGAGAGTGGGGATTGGGAAGCCCAGCCCAGGTCCTGCAGTCTCCCTGGATGGTGCCTGTGTCTGTCACAGATCACCTGAGCTGACACCAGTTCCTGGTCACACACAAGGCGTACGCCCAGCTCTGGAGAGAAAAGACATTCTTGGGAAAGGAAGCAACGCTGTCCTCCCAGACTGTGTTCCTCTGCCAGGTGGGGACAGTGGCAGTGTTTGTTCTGGTGCCGGGGGCGTTCACAGAGTCGGGAAGGTCACGGCTGGAGCGTGGCTTTTCTGCGTGGAGTTTCTCCCTTGCGAAAGCAGCCTGGAGCCAGAGCTTCCAAAGCATTCCGTGTGTTTGGTCTGTTAAACCAACAGCTTCCCCACGCCGCCATTGCCAGCTACACGGCCCAGCTCGGCTTGCTTCTTTCCTACATTTACTACCTTTGCTCACTGAGTTCTGTATTTCCTTCTGTTCCATCCTCTGGCAGTGAAACCACAGGATTTAAAGTAGAGAGGTCCACTGGAAATGGCACTTTGTGAAAGAGCCACGGGATGGACTATGCATGTTCAGCTCTGCTGGTTGGTTTTGCAGCACAGGTTGGGAAGGGCCCTGAGAAGGCTCAGGTGTTTGTGGGGAGCCTTCGTGGAACACAGAGCTGTGTGTGCTTGTGTGGGGGAGCTGAGATGCCACCTCTGGTGCAGAGACCGTGGATGCACCAAGTGTGTGAGGACACGGTGTGCTCTGCTACAGCCAGCTGTGGCTGGGTGTCCCTGCTGGGTCTGACTGGCACACACTGCACCGGGGGGACTTTCTGTCGGTGCTCACTGGGCCACAGTTAAACCTGGCAGCTCACTGGACACCCTGTAGCTCTCCTGCCTGTTGAAAGAGCTTTCAGAACTAGTCTAGAACCTTGTTGTGTTCCCAAGGTTGTGGGCAGCCTGGAATAGCTCTGGGGATGGTGGGAGCTCCTCTGTGATGCAGTAAGTTCTCAGTGGGTTTGTACAGGCAGTGAAGGTGCTTGGCCCTCCTGTTCCTTGGAGGGATCTTAAGGGAGAACAAAATGTGATGGAGCCCATTAGTGAGGATCCTTTGCTCTCCTCCTATGCCCTGAACAATGTTCATTTTCTTTTTTTCTTTTTTTTCTTTTTAATGGTAAAAGGGTGAGATGTTGCCCTGACTTTGCAGTGTTCAGTGTTTTCTTGTTAGACTTTCTCTCATGGCCATGACTTGTTTTCTCTCTATTATCTATGTTTTCCTAAATTGTATCTGTGTTTACGAATTCCGGTATACCGGATGGAGAAATATGATTGACAAATACTTTGACCAAGTGGATTATAGGAGGTGGTGATTTCTACCTCCAATCCACGGTGATGTGTGAAAACATATAAATAAAGTCAGGGCAACACTCCTCCCACAGCGCCTTCTGTCCAGAGGAGGCAAGGAGGGCTCCCAGCACTTAAAGCTGGGCTGGCACTGCTAAGGTGTGCTGCTGCTGCCTCTCTTCCTGGGCCACAGAGAGCCTGGGACAAGCCCTCAAGTGCCCCTGGTACACCAACGTTCACATGCCAGGGTTGGGATGCCTGCGGATGCCTCTGTGCCTTGCCCCAGGAGCCCGGGCTGCTTGCTCCAGCTCCTCCAACTCCCTTTCCCGCTCCTGATAACCATTGTGTCAGCTCAGGTGGGCCCTGCCAGTGAGTGTTGTTCGTTTTTCTTCCCTCTGCTTTTTTCCTGATCCCAGTGCAACATTCCCAGCGGTTTCAGCAGGGAGCTGTGGAATGTCTCCTGCTCCTGCCAGGGCCCACCTGAACAAAGCTGGGCATTGACAGGGAGCGCTCAGCGAGCCACACACAGACAGGGAGGGCTCTCTGGCTTGGTCTCTGACCCTCGGCAGGAAGGAATAACAGGAGACGAGTGGTAACATTAAACAGAGCTGGGCCTGGCTTTCATGTCCCCGCTACGGCGGGGGTGCAGCAGGGGAAGCCGCGGCCCTGGGGTCCTGTCTGGGGGAGCCACGTCCTGCGCTGTGCCAGCACCTCAGGCACCCTGCACTGGACTGGCTGGTGGCGCAGGACAGGAGGGCCCCGAGATGCTGTGAATTTGGCCAGCACAGGTGGCCCGGTGGCCTCTGCCTGTTGGCAGTGTTACAGCCCTCCCCAGCCCAGTCCCAAGGGCATCCACGAGCAAACCAGCAGTGGATGTTCCGTGCATGTTCACATGGGCCTGTTTGAGGAGCAGCGGTGGCAGGGTGTTGGGGGCTCTGCCTTGTCCCGTGTGTGCTGTGTGTACGCCAGGTTGCCACAAAAGCATTGCCTTTGCTCTGGGCATGGCTGTGGAGCAGAGGTGGTGCCCCCTCGGAGGAGGGCTCTGCCATCCCGGGGCTCTTAACCCGCGGGTCACCCTTCATCCTCCCGGGGGCACCTGGCCGGCAGCTGGAGCGCACGGAGCCGCTGAGCTGCAGTTGTCACTAGCAGCCTGTCCGTGGGTGCTTCTCTTCCAGCAGAGTACCCGCAGGGGCCGGTCCCCACCCTCTGGAACGAGCCGCCCGAGCTGCCCTCCGGGGCCGGTCCTTTCGACGCTGCTGCCACCACCGCCCGGCCGTCGGACGCCACTGCCTTCCCCCCGTACACCTCCGAGCCGGAGCCCGAGGACACCACGCACCTGCACCGCCTGGACACCGGGGACGGTGAGGAGCTGCGAGCGGGACTGCCCGCGGCTCGCCCCGCGGCAGCCCGGCGTGTCCTCACGGTGCTCCCTGCGGGCCTGTCACCTCCCGCGAGGGGCTAAAGCCACACTGCCGGGGAAGGGGAGGGCTGCCTGTATTGCCTGCTCGTGGAAACCTCCCTGCTGAAAAACCTCTGCTGCGGAGCTCTTGCCAGCCCCAAGACCCTTCTTCCTGCCCCGTGACCTGTCATGGCAGACACCTGCCCTGAAAAGAAATCTGCCCTGAGTGCAGGTAGGGCTCTCTAGGACAGAGCGTGGCTGGAGCTCCCTGAACAGGGAGCGTGAGTGCCTTTCCTGGCTTGTGGCTCCTGACTCACAGCAAGCTCCGGCTGGGATGTGGTCCTGCCACAGGCAATGCAACTCTCCCAGCATCAGTGTCAGCAGGAAAGCTGGGCACCGCCAGCCCACTTTGTGGCAGCTGTCCTTGTCACTGGGAGCTGGCAGAGGTGGTGGGGGCTGGCAACAGCCCCCTGCCCCGAGGTGCACCGGGCCACACCTGGGCTGTGAGGACATGGGGACACGGCTAGGGCAGGGAGCTCAGGGACAGGAGTGTGGCCTGATGCCTGGGGACATGCTGGCTGTGGGGTGATCCTTGCAGCCCTTCCCACCCGGGCCCCACTGCCTTTGCTGACCTCATGCCTTGTTCTCTGTCCCTGCAGGCTCGCTGGGGCCCGGAGCTATTGGTGCCATCGTCATCGCCTCCCTCCTGGGTACGTCTGTGCTTGTGGCCTTGGTCGTCATCACACTGAGAAAGTTCTCGGCCTCCTGAACTCAATAAAAGATTTTTCTGTTACACAACTGGCCTGTCTCCAGCCCTCGACTGCTCCTGAACTCCCTTCCTGGGGCCCTGGGAAAAATGGTGCCACAGATAAGTAGGAAAAGCGCTGCACCCCTGTGCTGGGCACCAGGCTACACCGCATGCCCATCGCCCTTGGGGTGTGTGTATCTCCTGGGTGACACAGCCCTGGCAGGACCTGTCAGCCCCGCTCAGGAGGAACTGGCAGCACTGCGTGGCTTTGAGCTGGTAGCTCAGAAGGGCCCTTCTGGGTCTCCTCTGGGTGATGGGAAGTGTTGGGCGTCACCCTGCACAGCTTTCCTAGGGGAGGGTTGTTTGTGGGTGTAAGCCACCCCAAGTTCACGTTCAACCCCGTTTTCACTCACTGCGTTTGGGCCAGTTGCACCAGAGGGGACTGGGAAGGAGACAAGTGGTCAGTCTGGGGGAGCAAGGAGACACACAGGTGTTTTGGTGCTGGCTTGCTCAGCTACATTTTATCACACGGAAAAACCAGACAACAAGAAGTTAGATCCCCTCAGTTCACTGAGGCAGCCTGGCAAGGGCTGGGGGGCTCCAGCCCGTGCTTGTGGGCCCCAGGCCTGGCCCTGTACAGCACTGGAGACCACTGAGATGGAGACGTGCAGGGCTGGGTCTGAGGAAATAACACTGGATGCCACTCGGCACCTGAAAATGTCACAGCCTGTGCCTGGGGTCTGGAGTCCTGTGGAGTCACAGCAGAGCAGGAGGGGCTGGAGCAATCCCAGGGCTGGGCGGTGGGCGATGGGACAGGGCACAGCAGCACTGAGCCCCTCTCTATGGAGAAGTGCAGCGAAGAGCCGGCATCCTGGCACAGGGGAACCGGTGAAACATCTGATGGGCTGTGAGAAACGTGCCAGGCAGGCATGTGGGGCTGCAGGGCCTGGGCTGGCTGCTGGACTGCAAAGCTGGACGACGTGGGATGGTGATTTCTCAGGTAAGTTTAAGGAATTCCTAGAACTGGAGCTCCTCTGGGGTTTGCACTGGTGAATTTGTGGCTGTTGCAAGGTTTGGACCCTGATCTGGAGGGTTGGTTGTCTCAGAAAGCTGACTGGGGTGCTGCTGGGGGGGGACCTGGCTTGGGGTGTCCCCATTATACCTGCCCAGTGCACCAGAGTGGAGGCTGGAAGTCCTTCCCGGCCCAGCTCTGGGGCTGGGCAGTGACTGGTGACTGGGAACTTCTGGCTAGTGTGCACTTCCCACGGGTGGCCAGGGCAGCACAGCCCTGCTGACTGTTGTCACATGCTAATGTGGTGGCACTGATCTGGGCCCGAGTGAAGAATCCCTTCTCTGTCCCTTCACTGCTGTGGCTCCCACCACTTTGGTCCCGGGGGCTGGCTCTCGGCTGGCTGTCCCAGGGCTGTGGTGTCAGTAGGGACAGCCCTGGAACCTGCCTCAGCTGTTTGGCCTCACACTGCACACCCCGTGGGGTCCAAGGAGCAGCTCTGGAGCCTTCCCAGGTTCCCAGCACCCTGCTGTCTCCCCATGCTGCTGCTGGCGTTGCTGTGCTCCTCCCCACCCATGCCCATGGCTGCTGTGTGGCTCTGCTCTGTCCACAGCTGCTCTCCATCCCCTTTCTGAGCAAACTGCCACAGCTTGGACACAGCCAGAGCACACACCAGCACAGGCCACAGTGCCTGGAAGACAATCCTTTGCAGTGTTACAGAAAGGTGCCAAATCTTTGATTTTCCCAATGGACGCTGGCCACAGCTGAGGCTCTCAGCCACGGGTGGGACTGCTGAACAGGAGGCGGCTGCCAGGGCCCGTCCCCACGCTGCTCTCAGTGCTGTGCCCGGGGCTGCATGTGCTGCTCGGTGCCACGGCTGGGAGGAGTGATGAGCCGGCTCTGCTGGCCGCAGGACTCGCGTATCTACACGGAGATGAGCCTGTACAGGGAGGCTGGGAGGGGTGGGTTACGAGCATGCAGGCAGCGGGTGCTGGGCCTCCCCGAGCACGCAGGACAGCAGCTCCCAGGTAGGGTCACTCGCCTGCTGCACGGCAGCCGGGGCTGCTGGTGCTCCCATGGTTCGTGTGGTGTGCGAGGTGACGCTGGCACTGCCACCCCTGCTCTGGCCTCAGCAGCAGGGAAGAGCAAAGACCACGAGTGCAAGATCAACCAGGCAAGGCCACGATGCTGGGGTTCTGCGTTGGCCCTGCAGGAGATGGGCTGTGGAAAAGGAGGCTGAGCCATGGGGCAGGGTCCAGATGTGCTTCGAGGCTGTCAGGCAGGCAGAGATGTGGGTCGGGGCTGGCAAGGCTGGGCTGCTGCTGGAGCAGAGCTGGATGTGGAGCACTGCAGAGCATTAGACTGAAGTAGATCGAGTGTCTGCCTGTGGGAATGAGCACAGCAGGCTTCACAGCAGGACCAGGGTGGTGGAGTTCCTGGGGCTCATCCCAGCCTGTTGCCAGTGAACTCTGAGAGACAGCGAGACTGCTCCTTGACCTCAGTGCTACCCCTGAGATGCTGTGCTCAGAGCACCCAGACTTGGAAGGTAGCAGTGAGCTGTTCGTGCTCAGACTGGGTGGTATTAATTGCTCAGTGATGTTTGTGGCCACTGCCTTTCTCAAGCAGCCTGAGCCAGCTCCAGCCAGCACTTGGTGGCCTTCAGGCAGTGTCCGTTGAGCTCGTGCTCTTTGGGGCTTTACAGAACACTCAGAAAAGGGTTATTTTACAGTTGAAAGCGCTGATCTCCAGGAAAGAATCAGTGCTTCCAGGGGGCCTGGGAACGACAGTCTGTTTGTTCATGGGTGTTTGTGCCTCATCTGGTGCACCAGGTCCCCCATGGTGTCCCACAGCTGTCACCTCCTCCCGGCTGGCAGCCTCTGTCCTGCCCCTCAGAGGCACTCCAGATGCTTGGGGATGCCGGCGGTCACTGGCGGTTTCTGCTGCCCAGTTTCCTTCTCTGACTGTCATCTGACTTGTGCACCCGGAAACACTCCTTCAGGTTCTGGGCTCGGATTTTGGGGTTCAGGATCTCCTCCCCCATAGAACTGGGGAACCAGCCCCTCTCCTGGTCATGAAGACGTTCCCCAAATATCCAGCCTGAGCACAGACAGAGACAGGCGTAAGTGGGGAAGGACCGGGCCTTGCTCCTGCGCTGGAACAGTTGTGCTGGGAAGAGCCATTGGAGCTGGCAGAGCTTTCTGGAAGCTCCTCAGAAGCCTGTGCTGGAGCAGACCCAGGCTGTCCACCCAGCAAGGAGGCCTGCTCATCTGAGCAGCATCATGTGAGGATATTTGGCTCAAGGGATGCCAGCTGAAAGCGGGCACTGCTGCCACCAAGTGCCCTCTGCTGCCCCTGGAGCCACAGGAGTGGTCCCCACAGACACCCAGTGTGACTGAGACCACCAGCTACAAGAGTGCCCAGAGAGCAGGACCACATGGCTGTGAGCCATCGTGAAGGTAAGAACAGCTCTGGGTTGTATCTGGGGTGGCTGTGCCAGCTCTACCATGGCCCAGCTGGTGCTGGGATGGCTGTGCCAGTGTTGCCACAGCTTAGGCAGCCTGGACTGGCTGTTAGGAGAGACTCGCAGCTGCCTGCCTGGAGCAAAGCCCATCCTTCCACAGGGACTCCCAGCCCACCCCCATCCCATCCTGTCCCATCCCATCCCGTCCCCCATACCGTCATCTGTTTTGTCCAGGATGTTGAGGACATCAGCCAGTTCTAAGGAGAGCTCATCAGGTTGCTGGGCCACGTACGGGTGGACACACTGGATCTGTGGGCAGTCTGTCAGGGAACAGGGCAAGCGTGAGGGATGGAGCCCCGTGAAGGACGGCACAGCTTGGGTGAGTGATCTCTGCACATGGCAAGGGACTCTGGGGAAGCCAGGGAGTGCCCCAGGCACAGGGACCGGGGAAGCAGCTCTTGGGAAGGGAGCGGGGTTCACGTCACCAGCGCAGTGCCAGCCATGGCAGCCTGGGTGGGAGGGACGGTGCTGGTGCAGCCCAGCCCAGGCTGGAGCGGGTGAGGTCAGGGCCAGGCCCAGAGACAAGCAGGCATTGATGGTGGAAAACGAGGGGAGCCCAGGGAGAGGGTTCAGCTGCGGCAAAGGTCCCAGAAATGTGGCTGCACTGAGATCAGGCAGAATAAGGTGCCCTGGGGTAGGGGTGAAGAGCTCCCAGCTCCCATGCTGTGTCTCTTACCAACAAGTCTGGATGTAAATGAAACAAATTTGGTTCTCCGGTTTGGGGCTAGTGAAATCATCCAGCGCTTCATTTCACTCCTGGATAAGGGAGACAAACCAAGGCTGTGAGAATGAAGGAGTTGTAGGGGCCCCAGTTCTTTTGCCCAGCCAGACTTGGACTCCATATTCCTCCTCCCAGCCTTTTCCTGCCTGCCCCTCCAGGGTCCTGCGCTCTGTGGTGATGCTGAGCCCCACTGTTGCACACCCCATTGGGATGTCACACATGGCACAGTGCTCGGGGCCCTGCTGCACAGCCCTGGCTGTCCCCACAGGCAGCACAGTCCCGCTCTGGGGAGCAGCACTGCTGCTGAGAGCCAGCAGCGAGGCGGGGGGCCTGGCATTCTCTGAGAAGTAACAAGCAAAGGCAGCTCCTGGCTGGGCTGGTCAACGGGAGCAGTTTTTCCTGGAGATAAGCAGTTACAGGAACCATTTATTCCTGCAACTGCTGTGTAGGAACATTTAAAGGGCAGAGCTGACTAATTCCCTTGCAGAAGAACGCTGCAGCACACCAAGGGTACCACTTGCTTGGCAGCAAGACCCATGTGAACAGCATGCTGCAAAACCTGGACCTGCCGTTGGGAGGGTGAAGATCGCACAAATGCTGGAGCAGTCCCAGCCCTGGCTCCCCTCAGGCTTCCCTCAGCCCCACGAGGAAATGGGGCAGTTCACCCTCACAGGCTCCAGCTCCTGCCTGGGGGACCAGCTGTGCTTCCGGCTGCCAGAGAGCCACAATTTTCTACCTTCTCAGGTGGTTTTAAAGCCTGAACTTGACACAGATGAAAAGCCATGGGAGTGTCTTCTGGGAGGAGAGGGGCCTGAAAGGGGGATGTAAAGGACAAGTGCTGGCAGGTTGAGGTGTGGGGTTGGGAATATTTTGTACTTCAGGGATGAAGCACAATGCCAAGGAGCAGTGGAAACACCCGCAGATCACACCATGAAGACGGGCAGGATGAAGGCCTTGTGCACAGAGGAGTTGTAACAAGTAGAGGTAAAACCCAGAGTCTTGCCGTGCTTGTGGCCCTGTCTGCATGCTGGCCCTGCACACAGATACCCGCAGGGTTCTCTGGATCTGCCCCAGTGCCCAGCTCCTCTCAGGCTGCAAGGAGCCCACCCGCACTCCCGTTCCATCAGTGCAACCGGTTGTGTCCAAATGAAGTGTCAGCTGCTGGCATGAGCTGCAAGCTGCCACTGAGCAGGTCATTGTTGCCTGATGCAAGAGCTGCAAGAGCTGCAAGAGCTGTGGCACAGGTGCAGAAGTCTCTGTTTGGCACCCACTTATCTCTTCTAACTGTTTAGTTTTTCAGTCTGTGCCCAGTACTGCCTCCATCATTCCTGCACTCTGGAACAGCAGCCTTCAGCAGTTGCCGTGTCACATTTCAGTGCTCAAGACCTGTTGGCAAACCATGCTCTGGATCACATACTTGTTGTGGCCACCTAGAAGATGGGACGGGATGCAGAGCACAGAGCTGCGACTGCCTCCCCTGAGCTGAGCAAACCCTGGCCTGGTTTCTCGTTTGCTGCACAGCCAAGCCTCGCAGACGTCACACGTGCGCTTGCCCTGCATAGTGTGACTGACATCTCTATTTTCAGTGCAGCAGAGCTGTGGCTACATGTCTGGGGAGAAGGTGCTGCTGCTCACTGTACTGGGGGCTCGTTGTCCCGATGCTGATGCTGCAGCGGGGGGGTCAGGGTGCAGCCCCGGGGCTGGCGTTCATTTAGGAACATGGATGATGAACACCAGCCTGCTGACAGCAGGTAACATCAGCCTGGGGATGGGCATTGTCTCCAGGAGCTGCTGGCTGGAAAATGTGGGCATCGTAATGCTCGGGTCACTGAGAAAACCATGCCCTGTGCTCCAAAACAATCGGGTCAGTGCTAGCACAGCTGAATCATTCGCCCAGCCTGAGCTTCTTGGAGCCTGAAGTGAAAAATCAGTGAGCCAGAAAACCTGTATCCAGGGAGACAAGGAGGCCCTGAGCAGCAGAAGGGCTGCACAAGATTGGCACTGGCTGTAGAGGCACAGAGGACGCGGCCTTTCCTCCAACCTTCACCCACAAGCAGGAGACATGTGGCTTCGCAGGGCTGGTCAGGCACAGCTGTGATCCCTGTGAGTCAGTGGAGCCATTGGAGCGTGTCAAGGAAATTCTCCTTGGTTTTACTTTCTGAATATGCTGCAGGCTGTAAATCAGCTGGGTCCCTGTGCTTGGGCTGATTTCTGACCTCTGTGTCCCGGAACAGGAATGGCCTGTCTGTCCCCCACCCTGGATGCCTCAAATACACCGTACAGGAGAGAAGCCTGCCTGGGTGATCAGTGCCTTTCAGTACCTCCGGGAAATTCTGCTGGGCAGAGAGGCTGGTATGGCCAGCCCGGCTGCAGCAGTGGGACCCCTCCCTGCCCAGCCCTGGAGAGCTGGTCCCCATGCAGGTAAGATGCAGGGAGAGAGCACCGCTGAGTGCTGGCGGGGTGACTGGTACTCACTGGGACGATGCCTTCAGCATGTAGCTGGCCTCCCGGTCATCTGCATTCTCCAGCAGCCTCAGGATGAAGACGTTGGCCAAACTCTGCCCCTGATCTTCTAACTCCTCTACCCGCAGAAGCCCTCGGGGAGCAGAGTCAAACACTTGGTACTTGTCCCTGGGAGAGGTCAGAGAGGAGATTAGGAAAAAATGTGATTATTGCGGAAGACACTGACTTCAGCCACCCAGAACTGTACTGAGGACACAGACCAGGGGCTGCTGCATGGCAGGAGGAAAAAAGATGTCCTGCTGTGGGAAGGGATGAGAGTGTGGCTAAGAAAACCCACCGGAAGGCAAAGAACCCTCTCCTTGCTCTGCCCTGGGCATCCCTCATGGCCTGGAACAAGTTGCTTGCTCTCTCTGAGCTCCCCATGTCCAAAACACAGATGGTGCTCCCTCAAAGGGGATTCTGAGGCTTAATTCATTCCTATTCATAAAATGCCTCTGTGTTTTCTGGATACAAGTTGCCACAGAAGCAAAACATTTCCCAGCGTACAGACACTGCGGCGACACGTTCATTAGGAACGGTGGACGGGCAAGATGCTCCCTACCAGTGGGTCTAGTTCATGCCACAAAGAGCATGCTGTTCTCTGCTCCTGTGTTTCACCAGCGTCCGCTTGCACAGACACAATCCTCAGCACAACAACATCCTCCTCCTCCTGAGGCAGGTTACACCGTGTCAAGTATAACCCCTGGCCTCAGGCCAAAAGTTATACCCCTCCCTACTACTCAAACTTTCTAGTCAGCTTTCTTAGAGTCGTAGCTGACTAAATCTGAGCTGTCCTGCAGGCAGTGATGAGTCAAAAATCCCTTCTTGACAGGAAGACAGGCCTCCGGGGTCAGCCCACCAGCCAATGTAACTCACTGCCACCCTGCAGAAACTGCTGGAGGCACGGTCACTTATCCTGCCGGCACAGCTGGCCTGGGATCTGTTTAACTCCTGCTGACCATGGATTTTCAGCTGGAGAGAGCTGTGCCACCCATGAAGAGTCGGCTGTGCTCAAGGCAAGGTGACTGCTGGAGGGAGGTGTACATGTCAGGCCAGGACGCGCTCCCTGTGCCTGAGGGACAGGATGGGGTCACAGCATCACAGCCTGGATAAACCAGGGACAATGGAACTGATGAAGTATCCCGTGTACTACCTGAATTTTGCACTCACCCAGGAATTTGCCGGCAAATCACCAGCAGATCGTTGAAAAGGAACAGGTAGATTTCTCTGAAGAGTTTCTTGGTGCGAAGCGTTCGTGATGTCTTGGGACCATTCATTTGCTGCAGTTCCCCCTGCTTCAGCAGCCAGCGGGAGTGAGAGATGATGGGTACAGACTAGAAGGGAGGAAAAGATGGCAAAGTTCAGGAGAGCAGCAAAACCCCACGGATTTAAGTGGTCATGATGCTGGAAGCAACAAGAGATGCAAAAGAAAGGGCAGTGAGCTCCCATCACCACACCTTCCACTGGATAGGGAGACTGATTTTCAAAACCACTAATTTGGACTTCTGGGTACAAAAAACCCCAGGTTAAACAGGTTTCCTCTGCTTGGGTCTGTCCCAGTTAGGAGGAGATACCGTCCATGCACCTACCACAGCACTTCTGCTGGAGTTTTTACACGTATTATACCAAACCTAAGAAGCCCAGAACAAAGCACGTCTTATACTAGAAAAACACTACACTTCAAAATGACTGAGATATTGAAAAATATCTGTGTGACTGCTACTCTTTCCACCTTCACTCCCAGGACTCATCACATGCATGGCGGCACAATCTTTCTTTTCTACTCCTTGCACTTTTCTCCCCAGAAGAGCCCCACCTGTGCGAGTTCCCAAGGCAGATCTGCTCCAGAGATGAACCAGCTCCTGCCTATCATTACAGCCTCATCTTTACAAGAAGTGGAGGCAGCTGTGTAGCTTCCCTGATCTACTGCTGTCCTGTGGACTGTGGTCTAGCCCTGACACACTGGTAAAGTGCTCTATAAAAATCAAATTTTTTTTGTTTTCATTGTTCAGGTACATAAAAAGATTGCCGGGAGGCTAAATATGATCCTTAAAGTTTGTGAAGCAGACAGACCTGAGAAGCATCTCTATAGCGTTCAAGAAAAAATTTACAACTTTAGACTCAGCACTGGAATTTCATGGTATGTATCAACTGAGATCTGGTCAGACACCCCTAAATATTGATTAATTCCCTCAGTGGAGCCGAAACAGACCAGCAGCAGGTATGTAGAGAATGTACACAATGTGTAAGTACAGGAAAGAATTAAAGCGGTGGGACAGTCTTTGTTTGGGTATTTTTCAGTTTTAAAGTGTTTTGCTTTGTAGTTTTCATCTACTTTTAAGATAATTTATATGTAAAATAACAGCTGAAAGCTGACCTGCATTTTGAAGAGAGGCGAGAGGGAAGAGCCAGACCCGAGTGCTGGAGCAGGAGCACAGTGCTCAGGAGAGGTGATGCCAGCGTGTCCCACCTGTGCACGCTCACACCACGCTGGCCTTGGTGCAGCCCCAGCTGCAGCGGGTGTGCACGGAGTACTCACACGGGTGCTGTGCCTCTCTGGAGGCTTTGGCGGGGGACAGCACGGACCAGCCGCCCTGAACACCCTCTGAGGGCGTGCAGCTGGGTTACTGCTGTCATGTCTGTGTGTGAAACGCCTGCGTGCTTTGGTTCACTGTCTGCAGAGGGTTACCAGCTGTGCTTATACCTTGATCTTGAATTCCAGTTTCTTCTGGATGCTGATCATCTGCTCTGTTCGGCTCATCTTCCGGACACCTTCATTACACGCTTTCACCACCTGGGAAAAGAGAGCACAGGGGTTTGCCTCTGCTGGCCTCAAGCAGGAAAGTGATGACAGAGTGCGTGAAAAGGCCTGACCATGATCAGGTAAGTGCCCTGCTCTGACAGGAATTGACCAAGCCAAGCTCTTTTATCAGCACTGTGTTTGCATGAAAAAGAGAAGGGAAAAAAAAAACCCCAAAACCTGAACAATCAAAAAGCTCCCAGAAGGTGTTACAGGTGGAAGCTGACTGTCAGAGGACATGTTAGGTGGCTGCATTCAGTTTCTGAACCAGACAGTATAAAGGAACAGCTCATTTTTCAGATCCTGACACACCGTATATCTCGTTTTCCCTGTTCCCAACACCTGAAATGAGGTACATGTGCAGTATCATCTTCAAGGAGAGAATGAAGTCAAACATCTTCTTTTCAAAAATATAAATGCTGTAGTTCTGCCAAGCTGCACTAGATGCCAGGGCTACGAAATGTCCCAGGGAAAGAGATGTTCATCATACAGAGCCCAGCCGTGTTCCGAGTACAAACTTTTAACTGAAAAACCACAACCAACACGCAAGCACTATGCTGTTACAGAGACCTTAACCTAGATGCCACTGCCTGTTTCATAAGGAGCAACTCTCCTGAGAACTGGCTAGGTGGAAAGATTACATTGGAGAACAAGCTCCACTTTGTGCTCTGTTTCTGCTACTCAAAATCCATCAGAATATCAGCAACTGAAACAGTGATCTGCTCTTGCCTCTCAAATAGAGAGAGAGAAAATAAACTACACAAAAAGAAGCATCAGAGGTCTCTGTTGTGATGCCTGTACCTAGGTGGATATTAGGTACCTAAGCTTAGCTGTAAGTGTTTAACCATGCAAAAGAATTAGCAAACTGATCATGAGAGTCGCTGATAACTGAATACAAACCCAGCATTTTTCCATCAGCAGCTGTAATCATCTGCATGCTACAGGAACAGCCTTCCTCAGACTACTGACCAATGGAAAAATAATTGGCTACCAGATGCATCAAGAGGGATTCTGCAAACACTAACTCAAAGCAGAACACCCTTCATTGATGAGGTCCCTGTCTTTATCCCCAGTGATCTCCAAGTGTACAATTTCTCGACTGGTTCAGGGCAAATCCAAGAGCCTGTTCTGTTCTAGTGTTTCAGTCAGAAGCTGCAGGCCCACCCTCAGGCTGATGTTCTCTTTCAAACAGAAGAACAGTTTTCAATTTCAAATACTTGTGCTGAACTGCAGGAATCAGGAGATGTTCCAAGCTTCTGACGGAGAAGGGCTGCAACGCTGTCCCAGCCCATGCAGCTCCTAGCTATGTCCAGACCATTCAGATGTGGCATTATCCTGTCTGACCGTATCAGGAACAGCCCAGATGGGACACATCCCACTGCCCTCCTGGGGTTCTGTACACAGCAGTAACCAGCACAGCTGAACACCACACCTCCCTACCAGCTTCAGGGAAGAGGGCTAAAGCTGGCTGGTGTAGTTCACTAGGAAGCTGTTATTCTAGGTCAGAGGAAGACGTGTGCTGTGTTGGAGGAAACCTGACACAGTTTTCCCCTGGCAGAAACACACATCTATTGTTAGCAAGGGATTCATTGTCACCGACATCTAAGTGCAAGTAGACTAGTCCGTCTTTCAGACTTTAGAAACAAAACAACTCTTGAAACACAGTGACAGGATCAAAGAAACAGCTCCAGGACAGAATGTAGTCTGCAGGTGATTTTTTCAGGGGGGTGTGTGTGCGTGAAATGAGCACGGTGGTTTAATCTTAATGGCCTTCAGTTGATTTATTCAAACTTACTGTTTCCAGCTCTTTATGTGCATCCAGGGCAGTGGATTCCCTGTCAGATTTCTCTTCCACTTTCTTCAAAATATTCTGCAGGGGAGGAAAGGCTGTGTTAACGCTGATCCCAACGTGAGAGCACAGAAAGGTCTTTGCTAGCCCACAAACTACTTCTGGCCATCAGCCTAATTACAGGAAAGGTGACAGAGTACAGTGACTCTCACCTCTTAGTTCCTCTTTCTCATTAAAACCTGTTCCCATCTGACCTTATATCTAAGAGAAATATACCAAGTAGATTCCTAATTATAAAAATAAATTAATAAATAATTAGAGCTGGCACTAACAGACAGTGTTATTGGTAATCCCAGTGGGATAAGACCGTTTGGGACTGAGCTGTTTCCGCATCCCTAGAAGCATGTTGTCCAGCAGTGTTTAGATAAGATGGTAAATGGCTGACAGTCTGGTCCAAGCCACCACGGTGTAGCATCCTTGTGTCATCCAGCTGTTCTGGGTCTGTGTGTCACCACCCTACGTGTCAGGCGCTGGGTTAATGGGCTGTTGCCACCCCTTCTGGCAGCTCAACAAAGCTCCATCTCAACTCCTTCACTCAGTAAAAGCTATCAGGCAAATTCAACACTAACTTGGGGATGGACTCTGAGTGACTGAAATCCTTCCTCCATAGTAGTGGAGAATGTCTGACTCTGTGGAAAGGCTTCATCTAGGTCTAGGGTTGATCGTGGCTGTATCTAAGCCCCATTCACAGCTGCTGGAAAGGAAGATTCCAGGAGTGATCCAGAAGATCTTTGTGAGAGAGAGAAGAGCAAAACTCTACCTGCACCAGCAGCTTGAGCCGAGTGATCCTTTGAAATGGCAGAATCAGAAAGGAAGAAAAGGACAGGCCTTTGCACTTGGGATCCAGCTCCAGCTGTGAGATCAGTTCCCGAAAGGCTGGCTTGTCCTGGCTGAGAGGAGAGACAGAGAGGCTGAGAACTCTGAGTGCTGCCCTGCCTGGGACTCTGGTATATGGCTGGTGACCCAAAAGCAGCTTGGTCCCAGAGACAGCATCTGCCTGGCCTCTCCCAATAGGAGGGAAGAGGGGAGGAGGGGACTGAATGCCTCTGGGTGTATTTTAGTTTAAATCTAAAACTATTTATAGTGTTGGGGGAGGGAAAAAATAGACTTCTAATGTAGAAGGCACGGCAGTGTTCACATGTGTTCATATCTAGCTCAGCATCATACGCTGCGTGTGTAGGTGTTGTGAATGGGGTGTGTGTCCAAGTAAATGAGTCAGAGGCATAATTATATCTTTTTACACAGTTGGAACTCTGTGATAAGGTGAAATTCACACAGTCACAAGAACAAGACAAGCCACAAAGTAGCTCAAGCTTGAACATTCCTTGCTGCTTAGCTAGAGGACGGAAATCATTATCTGGCCTGAGAAGGGCAGGGGCCGTGCCTGGGCCTTCCCTGATGATGTGTGCAGGTGATGAGAGCACAGACACGGCTGTGCAGAGCAGAGCAGTCCCAGTGCCACAGGCAGACAAAGCTTCCTGGCAGCCACGGGCTGAGCAAGCCTGAGCAAGCCTCGTGCTGCTGAGTCCCGGCTCGTGGAAGCAGCATGGATGCAAAGAGGTTGCTAGCTGAGCAAACCCTGTCTGTACCGTGTTTTCCTTACAACGTTCAAAAGAAGCCACTGGCGGTGCTCCTCCCTGCTGCAGCAGGTACCTGCGTGACAGCGTGACTCACGGCAGAACGGCCCGAGTGTGTCTGAGGAACAGCCAAGTGGGGGGAACTGTGACACACCACAGGCTTTGAGTTCAGCCAAGTGTTGCAAAATTCCTGTGCTAGCTGGGAGCCTGGGGAAGGGAGTCTGTTCTCTTCAATTTGCTTTACGTATTCCTGCAGACAAAAGAAATGCTGCCTTCTGAATTCACACTTAGGAACACCTCATCTCCAGCATGTCCTTTTCAAGCTCAAGTAATCCAGCCTATTGCTGCTTTGCTTCTAAGTGTTTAGATAATGGCTGCAGGCAAACTGCTTCTATTCTGTGGCTGTATTGCTCACCTCTGGCTGAAGGAGACCCTGTGGTACCCTCCTTTTGGAGAGAACAGCTGGCCAAGCTCAACAGAGGCCCCTTAAATTTTTTTTTTCTCAAAAGTTAAAGAGCAGAAAAAGGAAAGTATTAGGGATTGTTACACTCGCCTGAACCAGCTGCTGCTACAGGAGAAAATACGCTGCAGCATGTACAATGGGCTGTCCTGAAAGAATCCAGGACATTGTAACCAGAGAAAAATTGAATCTCCTCCTCTCAAAGACAAGCCTGTAGGGCACTCGTTGTTTTGAGCTGGTATCAGAGAATTCCTACTGGACCAAAAGACTTGCTAAACTAGCAAAATACTACAAAAATATCTTGGATTATATCCTCAGGCCTAGGTCTGTGTGTGTAACACTAGAATATGAAGAAAATAGCGCTTTTTTTCCCTATTAAGAAAATCCTGAAGAATTAGTTATGAACTTTGGGAAGGTCAAATGCCTTGCTGAGAAGGTTGGGAAATGCAGTGGCTTTGTTCTTGTCATCAGAGATCTGTATTATATTCTTGGCCTTCCATCTCTTGCCTCTACTTGCAGTTTAAAAATACATGCATTTCACAAGCACATGGCCCTGCATGCACCTTAAATATCACCAAGAGTTGAGAAATGCTGGCTCTGAATTTACTTGCCATGTTACCCGCATACTTTATCAACCCAGCCTTACTATAAAGCCTTTAATTGTGTTTTCTTTTTATAGATGCGGTGAGAAATTAGTGAAGCTGGAAACCCTGTTTCGGTGCTATCTAGCCCTTTCTCATAAATGTCAAAATTACAGCTAAATCTGTGGTCTGTATAGTTTTGCAAAACAGTCCAGCAACAAGCGCTAGAACTCACAGAAGCTGCTTGTAGGCTCTCTCCTGGTAGGTCTGGTTGGAGACGTAGGTGATGTACACAGAGAAGTGATTAACTGTGTGCTGGTAGACAATATCACACACGTCCGAGATCACGATGTTCTCTTCCACCCGCTGCTCGAGGTCTAACAGGAAGCTAGATGAGAAAGTCAGCACCCGTATTAATTGTGACCTATCTGTCCCAGGCAGAGGTCAGCTCCTCCACCCCTCTACAACCGCAGTTACCTAAAGCTGCTGCTGCCAGTGCCATCCAGCAGCCGACTTACCGCTCGCTGACAGCCATGACATCCAGCACATTGGAGAAGAGGATGTGTGCCTCAGACTGGTGTAAGATCTTCTTCAGGCGTTCGTTCTCCATGAAGTGAGACACCAGCAGATTCAGACTCTTGTAATACGATGCCTCGGAAGTAACCAGCTCAAACATGGCCTGGGGAAAATCCCAGAGAAGGAAATCAGCAGGTACCTTCTACAGAGAGGCATTAATGAGAACATCTGTGCTGCAGAGCCACAGACCCTGCGCCCACCCCGCAGGCCTGGGCTGCAGGGAGAGGTAAGCCCACAATGCATTTGCCACACGTTACAAGGGACAGTGACTTCAACAGGGAAGTTTTCCTCCCACAACCATCAGGCCTGCCCTAGAGGAAATACAGCTGTTACTGTCCAAGTGAGACTCCCTGGTCAGCCCTGGCCGTACACTTTTCTGCCCCAATTCACAATGGACCAGGACAAGACACAGTAGTCCCTAACTACTAACAGAAATCATAAATAATCTCCAAATTTCAGCTTTTGCTTATCCTGTTAGAAGAGAAAACTCTGGAGCAAACCTGGCTTCCTCAGACCAAGGATGTGGTCTGTGGAAGCAGAAAAGACAAACTGGTGGCTTGGTTCAGAGATAAAAATCAGTTTAATGAGATGAAGATATAAAGTCTTCTACCTCTTGCAAGTGCTGCAGGGACGGTCCACTATTACCACCTAGAGATCCCTTACTCTCTGGGTGAGTATTTGTTGTCTTTGTTCAGAGGCAGATACAAAAGGTGTTTATTTACACAACTACTGAATCCATTAGTTGAAGTAAGATTAACCGAAGATTCTCGGAAGAGCTTCAATGCAATGAAAAGCTGTTAGATCCTTCAGGCATCTCTGGATGAAGGTGTATCCTGGGTTCCTTGTCCTGGGGCCCATGGCCCGTGCTGTCGTTACTAAGAGAGGAGCCTCTTGGTAGTTCAGTGAAAGTTTTGTTTCCTTGAATCTGAAGCTGCTCCAATCCTCCCCTCCTGCCCACAGCTCCGCTCTTGCAACCTGCTGAGGGGGGAGCTGGCCAGGCAGTGTGGGTGTCAGTCCCTGAGCTCTGCTGGTGCTCAGCAGCTGCAGGGCCCCTGCTGGAGCTGAGGAGGTCTGATGGAGCCACTGGTACATGCAGTGGTTTTTGCGATGTGTACATAGAAGAACACCTTCTAAACTAGCTGGTGGCCTGTCTTGTGGCTTGGTTGTTGTCTGTTTTTCTCTTTAAAGAAATGATTTGAAACTTTCCACTGATCAGTTTCTGGCCTTCTCCTGGAAGGATCACCGTGCATCACGTAAGAACTCGAGGTAGAGACCCGGTTTGTGTCCCTCACACTGCTGCAGTCCAAGATCTGTGTGGATGGGCACAGCAAGGAGGGACTGTTACTCAATCCAGAGCTGCTAAAATAGCAGTTGAAGTGACGTTCCAGCCCTTTGCAGGGTTGGTAGCCTAGGAAATGTTCCCAGTGGGCAGTGAAGTCCAACAGGTTTCCTGCACCAGAGGAGGAGGCTGTGCCTGCACAGCTCCCAGAAGGGAGACAGAGCAAAGGGTGTGCATACAGATGAACTTAGTCAGTGACCATGGAACAGAGAGTGTTTAAGGAATAAGAGGATGCTGGATTTTTCTTTCAAGGCCAGATTCCTAACGAGAAAAGTGGAGGAGTATCAGCTCAGCTTCTCCCAGGAGTTTTACCCAGGCACCTGGTGAACCTGTGAGAGAAGCTCTCTCTTTCTGCATGACTGACTCAGTCCTAAATGTAACTTTTACAGCTTTAACTGTGCCTTTTTATTTGATAAATGAGATAAGTGGAAATAGGCAAAGATAAGCAGGACGTGTTGGGACAGCCTATCCCTTCCAGGTATCCTGGAGATTGACACCTCCAATCATTTTGCACTGCAGCCTTCCAGAGACTCCAAGTCAGGAATTTTTTTCTGCCAAGCCTGACTGTAGAATTTGTGTATGTTTGCTGATTGCCATAGTGGAGGGTGCCAGACCTGCAAGGGCAAGTGCAGAATGCAGGCTACACTAAAGAAATAATGAAATCCATAGTGAAAATATCTGGCTTGTTAGTTGCAATGAGGACAATAAAAAATCACTTTCCATTGCACTTTTCAAGCATCCACTGCTCTTCCAGTCAACTTTCTTGTTTTGATGCTTGAAAACCTGTCTTTTTTTTTTAATCTTGCATTGATAAGCTGCTCAGTAATTTTCCATCATTGCCACTAATGAACATCAGATTCCTCTTCTTGTTCTAGTCCCTTTCACTTTGAAGATTATTTCAGATAACCAAACTTCTTCTCTGACTGTTTAAGCCCTGCTCTGTCATAGCTATAGTGGTGTTCCCTTCCTCAGCTACGAAGCAGGATGTCCAACTTTCCATTTGTGTACCAGTATTTCTCCCTCTGGTCAAAATAACACTCTTGCTCCACCTTTCCTGGCTGAAGACACGCAAGCCTTTCTAGTCCCTGTGTTTACTACAGCTTCAAGGGTAAAATGGGTCAGAAAATACAGTTTTGTTGTTAAGATGTTCACTCTGGGATTTCTGCTGTCCTGTACTTCAGGAAAATTTCTCCGATTCTCCTTCATGAAGCTGAATATTTGACATTCACTAAATTAAACCCTCACGTACAGCTCACTCTCACATCCAACGTGAGCAGGGCTCCAGAACTGCAGGAGCAAGCAGTGCTTGCTTATAGCAAGGCTGAATTAAACACCATCTCTTCAACAGCCTCGGTGATTTCTCTAGCCCTCCTTGTCTTCTGACCTTGATTCTTCTCACAAAGCAAACTCTCCACTCTATCTGTTCAATGTTCAGCCAATTTCACAGCTTTGAGCAATTATATAATCTCTTACTGTGCTAATCCCAGAACAAGCAGGAAGAAAATTTCAGGTCTGATAAACTAACAGTGGAGAAGGCACAGCTCTTTTTATGACAGCACTGTCTCATTCCCTAACTGGTTTATTTCTCTGGTTAGTTTAACAGAGAGAAGAAAACTGAGCACACTTAATGTTGCATTTTAGCAGCACTGAGATTTTTTTTCCCCAAAACACATACAGGTAATGAATGTAACTTAACCAAAATGGCGAGCTTTGAAATCTACAATGCACGCTTTTAAGCAAATATTTCTATGTGAAAAATTCTTCATTTTGAAGCAAAAATAAGAAGAAAAATTTGTGATTTTTTTTCAGATGCCAGATTGTGTTTGTAATGCTGGCACTTGGAAGAACAGTGTTTTGCCAGGTAAGCAGAACAAATCCAATATGGAAATAGCCAGGGCAGAAGAAGAACATGGAAAAGCAGCAATTCATTTCAGGCACCTTCAGCCCTAACCCTGACACTCTAACAGCCTGTGCTTGCCAGCCCAAACTGCTGTATACAAACACCAGCCCTGCCCATCGTACCCTTGGGGCGCACAAGATGAGCCTTTCCCCTGTGACAGACAAGTTACAGCCTCAGCCAGGACTGGCACTGTGTGCACAAGGTGTTCACCAGCGTGGACTGTGCAAGTCTAAGTGAGCTTGGGAGGGACTGCTCGCACCCTGAGATGTTGTTCAGCGGTTTGGGCTCAGTCCTGTGAGCCAGGGCTAGGCAGATGCACTGCCACAACCATCTCGGCAGAAGCAACCCTGGTGCAGCAGAACAGTTGGAGTCGCGGGATTGAGCCCTGGAAAGCCCACTGCTCGTACCGCACACTAAACGAGGTTTGCTCTCTCCACTGCTGGCTAGGAATGCAGCGCTATGCGGTGACAAAGAGCACTCACGCTCCCCATGCCACCCAAAATAGCAACCAGTTGTGAATTGTGGTGCGACTGATGTTGTCATCGCTTGTGACAGCTAACTGCCCCCACCCGCTCCTTCCACTGTCTGATGCAGTCCTGTCAGTCACTAAAACAGTGAGGTCACGGCACTGCACGGCTAAATGCAAATACACCTGCCATTACTTTTACTGTTTGCAACAGACTCCAAGTAACAACAATTAAATACAAGGACATTTATCAATCTCTATCTCTTCTATTTCTATTAATGCCATCAGATTCAAAACCTTGCAGTTAACGGTTGAATTCTTCTAAGATTTCTGGTGGAAAGTTATGTGTCCTGATAGTAACTTTAGAAAAGGATTAATGTGCACCGGAACCAACAGCTCTTTTGTAAAGACCTCCTCATTATCCCTCTTCCTTTGTAAATTGCTCCTAACACTCAATCAGAAAGGGGAAAAGAAGTTCCTTTTGCTACAGAACCGTCCAGCAGCAACAGTGTATAGAACAACACCCGCAGTTTCAGAAAAAAGAGTGAGTGATGCTAACAGTGCAACTCAGAAAGTACTCAGCAGGGCAGGGCCTGTCTGTGACTGCTGTGAAGCTTTCAGTTTTTAAATCATGATCATTTGGCCTAATTCACTCTCCCTTTTTTAGGCAGCAACACAGTTAAGAAACATTCTGCCTTCCCCCATTACCTCCTGCAGTTTGATCTCATCTGGTTGGAGGATGCTGAGGACACCACTGCTCTGGACCTCAGGAAGATCCTGCCATAAGTTGAACCTGGAGTTGGAATTTCTCAGCAGATTGATTTGTGGTGGAGCTTTGTTTTCGATTTTAGTGGTGAGTTCTGCTTCAGACGGGGTTTCCTCACTGGGTGAAGTCTCCTCGGGGTCTGTCTGTGAATCCTGCAGTCGCCTGGTTTCAATCTCCTCGCGTGTAGATTTATCTCGATATTCCTGGTACAACAGCCCTAGGAAAGAACATAACGTGTCTGAGAGGTTACAACTAAACAGGATGGTAGAAAAGTATTGTGGGAAGGGACAATTGCTTTGCACTAGTTCGCCTCAGCAGAGGTGAGAGAGATCCTTTCTGTGCAGAGCGAAAAACCAATTACGGCATTCCTATTTCAGCCAGAAGTGGAAACTATAAATGGAAGGCCATTTTTAAATCTAAAGTGTTGTCAACAATCTGCTCTCCCAAAACATTTACTAACACAGTCAGCTAAGTCCATGATCACTCAGAAAACATAAAAAACGTGATTTGCCGGGCTTTTAAATGTCTTTTAAACCCTGATTTTCTCTGTTATATTACCATGTTACAAGTTATATAGGTTGATATCTATGTTTAAGTGTGTGTCTGGAAAAGTAATCCTGCACGCATTGAAATTACTTTAAAAGGACCAATGTGAGGGCCATGAAAATCCTTCTTGAGGAAACACTGAACTGCTGTTGCGGGCATCGGACAGGTGAAGCTTTGGGACAACCAGATACAGTTACTAGGTTTGTTCTGGTGTGGACCTCACGGTTAGCCTCGGATATGTTGCTTAATGTCCTGCTGTTTTCCTTCTCAGTTTCTGTGATGCTTGAAGATACAAAATCAACATCCAAAAGGAAATTATTTGCTATAGCGCTAAGGAACAGGCTCTGGATTCACACCGTGTGGCAGCACATCAAGGACACCGGGTGTCTTCCAAGCTTCAATTACAACTTCAGGAGTAGATGAAACAGCACAGGATTCACCCCTACTCCGGTATCAGTGGACAGCACGAAAAAGGTAGGAATCCTGAAATTCATTGCCCATCTTTAGAACACCCTATGTCTCTCTGAGGGCTTTCAAACTGTCCCATTTCTCTTTCTGAACCATCTGTAGGACCCAGATTTTTAATTGCTTGAATATAAAATGTAATTTAGAAGACATGTAAAGGCAAGAAAGTATGAGGATTCTCTGAGTCACTTTCCTCCCTTAACGAAATTGAAGAAGCATAATTTACATGATCTCCCTATGCTTGAATTGCAGTATAACATGAATGAATAAAGAAAAAAGCCTTTGATGTTAAAAAACCCACACTATATATTTAGTCTGAATCACGAGGGGTTAAAGTTTATCTGTCATATTTATTAATGATATTTGATCTGAGATTCTGTGTGTAATAAGATGAGAGACAACAGGATTAAGACTTTGTCTAAGGTGGGCAGAAATGTGGATTTTGCTGCCTATTAAATCTCTGGACCAGTTCCAACAAGGCTCTGTGCCAGTCACTGCTAAAACTAAATGGGAAATGTGCTGGGGAAAGGTGCAGGAACAAGCACAGCATTACTGCAGTCTGTGAGTGTGGCCTGTTATCTGTTCTTCCTGGAAAGATGTTCGATAGGGGATTAAAATAGCAGTAAGGGTAGCTGTGCCTAGGAAACCATACAGTCTTCTCTTAGCTGCCTACACAGCGCTGAGCAGAGGAGACTTCCCTTGAAGTTTTGCATGCTGCTGCCACTTATGTAATTTCTCTCTGCGTCAACTAGGTTTGTATGGCTTTCCTAAGCATTTCAGGCTGTTTTCCAGCATCAGGGAGGGTGCTGAGAATGCAGCAGGGTGGATAGGCTCCTTCAGGAACGTAGCGGAGAGCCTGCTAATTGGAGCTGCTTTTGGTGGTACTGAGCAGTACGGTCAGCCTGTGCTCGAGGGCTCTGGGTTCTTTCTGCCCCATGGAGAGCAGGACAGGCTGGGAAGTAACATCCTGCAGCAGCGTGGGCACTGTTTGGTTCAAGGGAAAACACGCTGGGAAACGGAAGCGTAATCACTTTTACTCAAATTGGAAATAATTACACTTGCAGTGTCTGACTGCAGGTAGACAGCCATGTTGTGCTGCTGGCTCTGCCTCGCCAGTCAGAGGACGCTGTGTAAGGGGGATTTAGGGTCCCTTGAGCAGCTCTGAAGAACAGCCCTTTCTAAAAGATCCTCGAGACTATTTCCCTCTTGCTTCTAAGGAAATAAAACCCAGCTAATGAAAGTCGGTTTTGTTTCCAGCTTCCCCGACTGACCAACTAAACAGATAAGAGCTACGGAGCCGTCAGTGGCAGGCAAAGGCAAATGGAGACAGGGAAAGCACCCACCACCGGAACTCAATCGGAAATAACAACAGGGAGCTGAAGAGAGACTGGCTGAAGCTCTGCCTCAGAGAGCAATATGCGGAGAAAGCAGAAAGGTGGAACAGAAGAAAGACAAAAGACAGGTAGATGTTTAGGCAGAAGGGTAGGAAGAAATAAGGAGGGTTGTGCTAGGAAGGAGAAAGGATATCCCTGCTCTGTCCTAAGGGTCTACCCGTGTGTTGGTAAAGAGGTTACAACGGGTTGAGAAATTGTGTAGCTGAGAGAGAGGGAGAGAAGCTGTGCCAAAGCCTGGTCCAGATGGAACAGGAGATGGTCACAGCACAGGAGGGGTAACAGATGCAAGGCCAAGGAACAAGGTTTTGACACACTGAAAGGGGAACAATACATCTGGGAACTGACTGAATGTGTAGAAGAAAAGCTGAGATCAATAGTCGAATGCAACTCAGATGATGTAATTATTTAGTCAATGCTTACATTTAGTAAGTGAACAAGTACAAAATGTCAGAGACCTACACAAGCTCCCTTCACTGCTTAATGTCCCAACTGCCCCTGCTGTGACCTGGCTAAAGGTTACCCCTGTGGTCAGAGCATGAGTTTGCTGTTATCTGTTCACTTAAGTGTTTAAGGCTGATCTTCCTAATGCATGTTTACATAATTTTTATAGTACATAACAGACATTTCCCTTTTTGTTTATTCCATTTAATTTTGCTGTCACAGTCTCCCTTCCCAGCTCTCTCAAAACCTGGTAGGGGAATTGAAAAACCAGTTACTAATTGTGGAAATCCTCACCCTAGAGAGTTAGCAGCGCTGTTAAAGTAAATGTTATTGCACTGAAAGCTATGTAAAATCTCAGGAGGCGCAGAGACATTTTCTCTGAAATTCTCTGCTCCAGTTTCAGGCGAAGAGTCCACTAATGTCTCAAAAGCAGGAGGGAGGGGAGTGAGCTCCAGCCATTTGATGTAACATCTCTGATGGGGATAAACGTAGCACCTCAGCTTGTCAGAACCCTGTCTCCTCCATAAAGGTGCAACAGACCTACTTGCCGTTACACTGATGTGTGCAGAGCTTTGCACAGCTTCCCGCTGATACACAGCACACAAAAACAAATACGAATATAGCAACTGGGTTGCTGTGAATTCCTGCTGGTTCTAGTATTTTTATCTCACCTCTGAGGTGCACAGGCCCAGTAAACTGACAATGTTTTGACACAGCTCCCTTGGGAGATTAGTACCTACACAGCCACAAGCAGGTAAAAGATCTGGCAACGCTCATGCAAATTGTTCACCGCTTTCCTCCACAAGGCCCCAAACTCAGCTGGTTTGTCTGACAGATGCTGGCAGGCTGCTGGTTTCACTCCAGCCTCTTTCTCCAACACTGTCCCGGTGGCATCAGGTGTACCAAGAATCAACCTTGCACGCCACAGCCCGACACCAAACAGCAGAGACAGCCTGAGAAGCCTTCTCATTCCTGCCAGGGAGGTTTGCGTTGCTGCTGGTGAGTGTTATCTATTCGATTTTCCCATGCTAAGTGCTACATTCCTGCCTTCTAGATTCAAGTATGTTGATTCTATTTCCTGAAACAGAGCAGGAGTGTTTAAAAGCAAAGTTTCTCTATTCCCACCATAAAACCTGCCTCAGGATGGGATTTAACTCTGGTGTTGACAAAATCCCTCTGAGAAATGTCACAATTCTGATGTGGGAAACCGAGAAACAAGCTGTGGAGGTCCTCTCCCCATTCCACAAAAGGTAAAAAAACCCCCCAAAAAACCATAAGAGCAAAAGCATAACAGTCCTCTCCTCCACAGCCACCCAGATAACCTCAACTTTGCCTTTTTAGAGGCCACAAAGGATAACATAACTTACTCCTGTGTTGCAAGCGCTATGCCAGCAGCTGTTGCACTGAATAGATGCAGAACCTGGTGCATACAACTAATGTCCAGCGGGATGGGTGACAAAATACTTTAGTATTATGCCTTTTGGAGTATGCAAAATCATATTTTAGTAGAAAGTTTGGGGTAGAATTAATGATTGTTTCGTAATCACAAGAATAATCGTTATTTATGAACAAGGGTCAGGCTGTTCAGCGAGAGCATTTCTCTCCTGCCGGGCAACGTGCAAACCTGATGCCCCTGAAGATGTCAAAAAGCCACGGTAAGGAGGTTTTACTCCAACAGTGAGGGGGTTCCCAGCGAGGACAGGGAGTCCTGCAGCACCAGCCCTCACCCCGCCCGAGGCTCCCCCCGCTCTCACCGCCTGTGTTTAGCTCTGGGTCGGGGGGCTCGGGGGCGGTCCGGCCGGGCTGAGGGGCACCTCTAGGGGCTGCTGTGCCGCCGCCGGAGCGGGCAGCGGGAGGAGCGGCGGAGTTGTGTGAGGGCGCAGCGGCGGCCGGACAGCTGGCGGCGGGCACGGCTCCTTACCGATGTGCTCGATGAGGTTCCTCCACGAGTCGGCCGTCATGGGGTGTGCGGGCGGCGCCGGGCCCGTGCCGGCGGCGGGGGTCTCCTCAGCGGCGGCGGGGTCCCTGCGGGGAGGCGGAGGCACCCTCAGAGGGGCAGCGGGAGGACAGAGGGGACAGTGGGGGACAGTGGGGGACAGAGGGGACAGCGGGGACAGCGCGGGACAGGGGACAGCGGGTACAGCGGGGGACAGCGGGGAGGCGGAGGCACCCTCAGAGGGGCGGCGGGACAGCG
>VYZT01058553.1:0-69223 GCA_013400735.1 Pomatostomus ruficeps | reverse complement strand
CAGGCCCCCCGAGTCCCCTCAGAGCCTCTCTGCTCTCCTCAGAGTCTCTCCTCAGACACCTCCTTCTCCCAAAGCGTCCTCATGGCTCTTCCCTAAAATCTCTAGATAGCCTTCTCAAATCCCCTCAAGAGCCTCCCCTCAGACCCCCCGTGAGGCATCCCCGGGGGCTCTCCATCAAACTCCTCTCAGATCCCCCTCAGAGCCTCCCCACAGATTTTCCCACAGAGATCTCCTCAAAAGCTCCTCAGAACCTCCCCGGCGGCTCCCGCCAGCCCCTCAGAGACCCCCTAGCCCCTCGCAGCCCCTCTCCTCGTTCCCAGATTTCCTCCGAGGCTCCACGGAGTTCCGCCAAACCCCGGCGGAGCTCCCTCAGCCTTCCCCAAATCCCTCCCGAGACCCCTGAAGCCCGGCAGTTCGCCGCCCCGCTCCCTCGGAGCCCTCACAGCTGCCGCCCGATCCCTGAGTTTCCCCGGAGCTTCTCCGAGGCCCCTGCAGACCCTCTCAGCGCCTCCAGAATCTTTTCGGAGCCCCCGCGGACCCCTCAGGTGTGGTGTCGTTCCCTTCTCAGAGCCCCCCAGGCCGGTGCCGGCATCCCTGCCCGCAGAAACCTCTCCAGCCCCCGGTTCCCCTCCGGCGCAGGTCCCTCCTCCGCCGGGAGGCTGCCTCCCTCCTCCCCGAGGGCCCCCCAAAAGGCAGCAATCTCTGCCCCAGAGGGCCCCCACCTTCACAGGCACCCCTTCCTCCATCCCCCCTGCGCTCCTGCAGAAAGGCTTCTTCCCCCGGCGCAGGGAAGCCCTTTTCTCCATTCGCTCCCTCCCTCCCCGGCGAGACACCCTCCCCCGGCGAGCACCCACACACCCCGTCCCCCCTCATGCCACAGCCCCGCTCCTCCGTGCACGGCCACCCCGCCGCGGGAGCGCTCCTGCCCGCCACTGACCTCCCGTCCCTCAGCCCCGGGGCGCAGCGCTGCCCCGCGTCCCCTGCACCTCTCTGCTCATGTGTGGATGACTCCGGCTCTGAGGGAGGAAAGGGGGTAGCAGAGGGGGGTTCTCCTGAACTGCTTCCAGATCTGGTGCATATGGTGCATTTCTTCTCCAGGAGTGAAACCCTGAGATGGAGGAATGTAACTGGGAAACTCAGCCTAATCCCTCCTGCCGGGAAGCGCACCCCTGATTACCCCTCAGGATTGGCCGCTGTCTGCCTCTCCTTCTCCGGCAGGGCTTCGCGCCCGCTCACTCATTTCCCCCTTCTCCCCTTCCTTAGCGTCGCTGCTTCCAAAAGGATATATTCCCTCGTTTAGGCAGTAAGTATCTCGGTACTCAATGATCTATATCTGTCTTTGTTCAGGTGATTGTGTTTTCGCCTAAGGGATAAATCCTCTTGAGCGCCAGGGTACGGTTACACCCTCGGATCAGTTCGAGTGCTTGTGGACAGGCTGGGTGCAGCTCTTCACTACGTGTTAATAACCCTCAGCCAAAAAAAAAAGTCATCTGTACCACATTGCGACTGAGGAGTTAACAGAGGGAAAATGCTCAGCTACTCCTTGTGCTCGCTCTCTCCCTGTTGCATAAATAACCGTGATTTTCTTCTGTATGTGATAAGGTAATTTATGCAGCAACAAAAAATCCGTGTGTTGGTCTGTATGTGTAAAATGGCTTCCTTTTTATCATTTTTATATTGGTTTTGCTAAATGATATGTCAGGATAGCTTTTAATCAGCACGTGACGACACATCCAGAAAAACTCCTTCAGCTTATGTGAACTAGATCTAGATCTGGCACACTGGAGAGCTCAGTCCTTAGGTCATTAGGAAGCGGAACAGGACAGAAAAACAGCTGGAAACGTCATTGAGGGCTCAGAGAGGGCTGTGAGTGCGGTCCTTGTCCAGCCCCAGCCCAGCAGGTGAGAAGAACCAGACAAGCGAAAGGGAATAGCAGGCTGAGGCTGAGAGCTGGAGCCTGTGCTGTGCTTAGAGAGGAGGATGAGAGCCTGAGAGCTGGAGTGATGGTCAGTGCGGGTTATCAGCCATTAAACACTGGGGATTAGCGGCTCTGGGGAGTCAGGTGAGTGAGGGGGTGGCCAGAACCTTGTGGAAGGGATAAAGCAGCAGCGACTATCTGAAACTCATGTTTTGGTGGCTTGCTGCCAGGGCAAGAATATTGTCAAGAGTTTTAGTGAGTGGGTGGGCTGCTAAAAAGCTTCTTTCTTAGAAAAAGGGAGCCTCTTCATTACCCTGAAATCTGGAAAATCAGATACTGTTTCCTCAAGGGAAGGACCAAGAGCAGTGAGGAGTTCTCTCTAGTAAGCAAAGTGAAACCAGTGTAGAAGGTCTGAGCTTCATTCAGATGAATGAATAAACATATTTAGATATATGTTCACTACTAGAATGAACATATATCTAAATATCACTTTTGGATGTATTAATTAAAAAAAATAGAAATCTTTTAGAAGTATGCTTTAAGAATTTAACAAATTCTTAACCCTTCACATTGCTTCACTCTCAAGGGTTAAATCTGTTGAAAATTGAAATTTCTTCTTGGAAAAAGTGTCTGGGTCATGCTATGAAAAATGTTCAGAAATAGAAAGAATCTTCTCATGATCCCATAACTGTCTGGTAATTTGATCCTGCCTGTCTTCCCTTTTCTTGCACTTTTTCCAACATAATTTTCCTTTTGGTCTGAGACGAAAACTTGAAAATATCACGGAAAGCACAAATGATAATAAACGTGGTGGAAGCTCTGAAGAGGTGAAACACCAGCTGGGAGTGAAATGCCCCCTGTGGCCATGGCAGGCCCAGCTGGTGTTTCCGTGTCTCGGAGAGCTGTTCCACTGTGTAGCAATGATCAGTACTCTACTTTTCCTTCCTTTAGGACTGTTTCTTTTTTAATTGTAATTTGATCTTTCAAAGATGATGTTCTTTCTTCCTCTCCAGCCTTATTCTTGTACTTCACAGTGACATACAGAGAACATCCATAAACAAAACAAGTGCCTGGGAAATACTTTTTCTCCCAAGTGAGGTGACAGAGTCTTCCCAGCACTCATGGGACTGGAACAAAAAGATGACATTTAGCAAGAAGGAGATATTTCTGTCCTACAAAATTTTCTGGGAGTTTCTAAGTCTTGCTTTTCTGTTTGGGGACAAAACAAAAAACTTTTAAAGTTTGTCACGGAAACTAAAGGCAGGCAAGCCAGTGATTCTGTCACAGTGGTCTGGTGCCTGGGATCTTCAGGCTGGGTGTGGGGGATCCAGGTCGGAGTCAGAGATGTGTCATTCCCTTGCATCCCACATGTTAGTGCCTGTGCCAGGGCAGGTCGGTCTCTTCCTGGAGCTGCTCTGCTTTCTCTGGTCACTGGGAAAGGTGCTTGAACGTGCTGAAAGCCTTATTCACCAGATACTACTTCAAGTCATGCAATACTATGAAGTAGAATAACTATGTCTCCCTACTTCCACAGTTGTTAGGACTTTGCATGCAGATTAAGCTGACCTAGCTGCTCAATTCCACTCTTCACTCAACTCCCTGAGTCAGATTTCTGCCTCTGCTTTTATGCCAGCACTCATTCAAGCTTATCCCATTCACAGTAAGCAGGTCTGGGCAGCTAAACTCTGGGAAAATGATTAATGTTTTTTGGTAGAACTAGCTCTGTGTGTGTATTGTCTCACTACAGGGTGAGCTCAAAGCGAGTGCCAGCAGAGCAGAGGTGGCAGATGTGCAGAAGGATGTTAGGACCATGGCAGTGCCACCTTGGATGATTTTGTTCCTTGGAGGAACTTGGAGAAGTTCCTCCTCCACCTAATCTTAACCATTAGGTAGGCGTTTGGAGGAGGTACTCTTTTTTCTCTCACTCTAACAAGTAATTTGATCCAGAGCCTAGAGTTTTTACCCAGTTACCAAAATCAGTACAAACTCATGATGAAAAACCAGTTTTCTCACCAAAATCCCTTTAATTCATCCTAAATTTCCTTGTGTAGTTGTAGGGGGAAAGAAAGAATCCGACTACTAGAACAACATTAAAGCCACTTAATAACCCTCCCGCAGCACCGTAGAGGTGGTGTTGTGTGCCCTCTGCTCTCGCCGGTGACAGCAGCCAAGCAATGCCCCAACAGACCAAACCCCAGTTTTGTCTCTGGAACTCTCAGGGTGCATAAAGGCACTGGGAATGATCCTTGGTGGCCACGCTCTCCTGACATGGAGCATGCCCACGGTTCAGCTCCCCGTGGACCAAGGGAAGGGAGTTTGAGCTTGCCTATGTTCTGCAAAGAAGGGGTTTGCACTGTTGCTTCCAGCTTCACTGTACTGCTGCGGGAAAAGATTTCAAATATCGGCTGACCTGGTCCATGTTGTGTTAAAAATGTGATGATTGATGAGAGTTTATAATTAGTTTATGACAATTATCTCGTTTAAGTTACGCTTGAGGGATGAATTCCCAATCTTGGTTTGTATTTTCAGGCACTAGTAATTTTGAAAAATGAGTAATCATTTGAATTAAGATTTATTGCATGTATTTAAACTCAAAAGCAATCCTTAGAATAAAGCTATGCAAAGAGTTTGTTTTCGAATGAAATTGAAATGCATTTTCTAAACATTCTCTTATAGCAATTTTTAGAAATTAGATCTCCTCTTCTAGAAACTAAAAAGAGAAGAGGCAGCCCAGCAGATTTTATTCATGAAAATTTCCCCAAACCCTTCTAGTCAGTGGGAGTTTCACACCAAGAAAGGCCACAAGATGAGGTAAGAAGCGCTTTTTTAATCTGACCTAACCAAATTATTGAGAAGTGTGAAGTTACTAATAGATTTGAATGTTATACCTAGTCAAGGACATTTTCATACCTCAGTTTCATTCAGGTTCTTTCTGCTCACATATGGTTTTTAACGGTGATTTTGGCAATCAGTGTGTCTGGGCAATTTCTATTCCTGATTTTTGACTTTTTAATGGTAGACAGGTGGAAATTTTTATCCCTAATATTTTTAGATCGTAAAGGCTAAGAGTTCTCCTGAAGCTCCTTAAGATTTCAGCAAAACATCTTAGTTATATCTGTTGGGACTGACAGGCTTACCAATAAATAAAAATGTTCAGAAATTCTGTTTATGACATCTTTAGGTGCTTCTAACCTTTTGATGCTCATAATCATCAGGGTTACACTTCTACTTACTGACCATCTGCCAGAGACAAGTTATTTTTTATACATTAAAAAAATTAACAATTTATTAGAATTAGGAAAATCTTATTGGAACCTTGTTAAAGGAAAACAGAAATCCTGTTGTTCTCTCCTTTGAGAAACTTTGATTTCTGTTGATACGCAAGTTGAAATTTGGGGGTCGCAAGGGTTTTATCTTTTCCACACTCACAAAAATCCATAGAATTATAGGCCCTTTTCCACTGTCTCCAATGCACACAAATTTTAGGCTTAGATTTTAGCACCTAAAATTCCTGAGCTCCTGCCCATGGAGAGAATATGTGCTGTGCTGAGGGTTGAGAAAATAATTTCTAATACTGTAGGTGTAAAAGCTGCCTGGTCCAGATCTAGGCACTGTGAATAAAGGCCATTTCTGTGGTCAGCGTGATGAGAAAACTACTTGACTGAAAAACAGAAAGAGCAGGACTCAAGCATGGAGAGCAAGAGGTCTACGTCTGGGCCAGGGGACTGCAATGAAGAGAGGAACTCACCCACAGCTGGATGCTTCAGGAAATGGTGAGTGGGAAAAGACTGTAAAATTCGGCACTGGAGCTAGGGGTGGGATACTGAGATTGTGTAAGGAGCCACATGGGTGAGGAGCCTGTGGGCCAAAAGGACACTGAGAAACGAGCCGCAGGAGGGGAAGAGAGAAGAATAATGTGCCTGGGAAGTAGCAGGCTGAGGAAACTGTGTGGGGAATTACAAGTTGAAGCTGATAGAAAAGGAGTGAAACAGAGACTGATGGAGAAGCTGGGGGTCAGGCCGTGTCCAGATGAAGCAGATCAGACTGGGAGACCCGGAGGGCAAAGCCTAGACCTCGCACAGTAATGAAAACACGAGTGGGCTGAAAAGCCTGGCAAGCAGAGACTGGGTGGAAGAGGTGGGCAGGTTGGGATTGGGATCTCCGTTGGCTGCATGCTGGAAGGATGCTTTATTAGAATTGTGTATGCTGCTGCTTGCTATTCTGTGTGATCCTGTGAAATATGAGATTTTGACAGTAATGACATTTTACTACCTACAGTGGCTATTTTTACTGAAAATGTATTAGTTTTTAAAATATTTCTCCCCGCAAATATGGTTGCTCTTAGACTTTTTAGGATGCAGATTGCACAAAAAGAGGGATAGAAAGAATGATCTATTTATCTATCTCTGAAAGAGCAAAACTTTGTTGTAGAGCAACAAAATCTAAAGACTTGGTCAACAAGTGTTTGCATCAGCTATTCCTGACTTCACCACTTGCAAATTGAAGCACCACTGGCAGCATGAAGAAGAGGTAACTTCAAAAAATGCGTATCACAGCTGGAAGGAAACTGCTCGAGTATGGTGTAAGGCCTTTGCAATCCAGGTCCTGGACTCTCCAGAGGCTCTTCCTGCTCCTCTGGTTAAATCAGGCTATAAAAGCAGTGCCCTCTGCTGCCCAGGACCGAGAGCGCTGGGCTGAGGGATGCCAACCCAAATCCACATGAGCACCCTTCAGACATTTCACACGGGTACTGCTTCTCTCTAGTACCTGTGTTTGCAGGAATTCAAACAAGTTAGATTCTCTCTTGCTGCTGGAGGTGACTATTTGTATTCACTGTTGTAATACTTCCATTCCTTGAGCTCAGATCAAATGTGACCAAAGGGTTTTTAGATGCTCCTTGGTTATCCAAATTGGAGCTTTCATAAGCAGCATAAAGAAATAGCTTGCTCTGCGCTGGTAGACCAGTGACCTCCCTGAGCTTTGCAAAGTGAAGTTGCACACTGGGTTTCTCTTCCAGTGTATCTTGTGTGGCAGCTTTCTCTGATCTCTGCACAACTTCTGGCACACCAGAGCTGGGAGGACTGACCCCAGTGCGAAAGAGCAGCTTTAGTTGAGTTCAGCTCCTCCCGGGGCTTTGGCTCCTGTTACTCTGGGAAGCAGAAGTTGTGCTATAAGCTCAGCACTGAGATGCTCAGGGCAAGTCAGCCGAGTCGTTGGGAAGTGCCTTGTCATTGTAGGGGTTTGGACCTTTGTACAATGTGCAAGGCTGAGAGGGAGCCACGGAATGCTGTGGAGAACTCTAGAGCGCTTAGGGGGAGCTGGAGATCACGTAAGAGAAAGGTCTTGGGGAAAAAATACCGTTTGAGCATAGTTAGGCATGAAAACTCTCTTAGGAAGTGTCTTATGGATGGCCCGTGGCCATCCCGAGTTTAGAACACCAGCAGTAATGTTTGAGGACAGCTTGTGTTCAGACATCAATGTTCTGAGATCAGTGAATTGCTCTACTATTCTCAGGACTTTGAAAGACATGTAGATTCAAATCAAAGTCTGTGTCCCATCTGAGTACAATGCAGATGGCAACTCCTTTTCCTGAGCTCTTTGCTGGGTTCCGCAGCTGTGTTTACTTCCTGCCCTGAATTATGTACTGTGGCCATATATGAAATGACAGCCCTGCCTGTGAAGAATCCATGTGTGTCAGAGCTGCTGGTTATCTTTGTGCAAGGAGAAGGGATTGTGACTGCCCAGCCCTAGTATTTATATATAGGGTGCTGCTGAACGTGAAGAGATGCAGCACTGCTGCCCCACGTGCCCTCAGGACTGTGGGGATCCACTCCTGAGAATGCCATGGACCTTCCCAGCCCTGGTCAGACGTGTCTGTACTGTCCCTCTGCAGAACTGCCAGCTTCTACATTCAGAACGATGGTTAGCTGGCAGGTACCACATTTATTCTTTTGGGGAGAAATTAAATGCATTTCTTGAGACCAGCAATAATATTTTAAATGCCTTATCTGCATAATGGCCATTTTTTCCAAATAGAAGTGAGATAATGTTGCAAATAGCAGCAATTTTTAAAGGCTCTTTCAGGCTTTCCCAATGCAGATTTCTAGTGGTTCTCTTATAAATTACAACTCATCTTTTGGAGAAGGGAAGAGGACATGGATTGAATTTGAGCTGGATCTCTGGTCTCGTTCTCCATTAAATCTCTGTGCTCAGTTTCAAGAGATGCCACTCAGCAGCACTGCCTGCTTTTAACAGACACATGACTTAGAACCTGTGCTGACCTGCCAGGCTCTGTGCGCAGCAGCATCTTTGATAAAACTGACTCCTAGCACAGGCTCGTTGTCTCCAGCTCCAGGGGGAATCAGAATTTATGCATTTCAGAGCTGCCTAAGTGCCAGCGTCAGGATGTCAGACTGACAGTGATGATTATGCCCCAAGGAGAGGAAGACAGATGGGTTTGACACGACAGCAGACTGTGGCTGTCTAGTTTCATATGCTCGCTTTATGGCCAAGGGGCAATCAATTTTAGCCAAGGCAATTAATTTATTTAAATCCAACTTGACATTTGGCTAGAATTGTTCTGTTGGAGTTCTCTCCATAAGGAAAGGTGTCTGGGAAGGCGCTCTGTATTACACCAACACAGCTGGTCTCAGTGATTAGGACCAGACGGTGCAGCAGAATGCATGCACTCTGAGAGGACAAGTTCTTACTGCTTCCAGCTTGATCCACAGGAGAAGGAGGGACTATCTCACGGTTGTACACACAGGAGGTGAGTAGCTGGAGAGGGAGTCTGGGAGAACACCTCCATTATATTTGAAAATGTAGGGGTAGGTAGCTGCTCCTCTCTCTGCCTGGTTGCAGTGGCAAGAGAGAAGGGGTGAGGGCAGATTTATGGGATGTGTGTAAATTTCTGAGCTGTGGGACCTGGGTCTTCTGCTGGACCTTAGCTGCTGAGGGATTTAAACCAAAAAGGACTACCTCACTGAAAGGCTCTGTTGCTTATCAGTTCTTTAAAGTAAAGAGGAAACAAAAACTCTGGATACTTTAGAAAACATCTTTGTAGCTACTTCTTCAGCTATAAAATCGTGTTTTCCATGTGGGGTTGTGTAACAGGCTTCAGGAGAGCTCTCTATGAAGGCCAAGAATGGGATCACCCTGATGTTGGGATGTTCCATAAGGAAATGCCCACAGGCTCTCCTTATTCTCAAGAAACTTCTTAAGGGCAGCCTGCCCAGTTTGCTTACCCTGCTGCGTGATCCTGCATCACATTCCCCTTTTTTCCATCTTCCCCACTGTCTCCTTGTTCCCCCTTTTTCCCTCACTGTCTTCTCCAAACCCACGTTGATAAGACCCTTTTACCACCATGCTTATGCTGTACTGTGCAAGTCATTAAGACTGAAAGCAGCGCCCCAAGTCAGGGTGAGAAGGCATGGATCAGAGCTACAGCCGAGTCCTGCTGTCCTTCCCAAAAGAAGCTTCTCATTCTGACACCACTCTGACTGTAGCTTTCAGGGAAGGCACGGGGAATACCCTGCATGGGAACTCCTTACCTTTGGATCAGTAATTCATCTAATGTTGTTGGATCAGAGTTTGCTGGAGAGGGTGATCCCTTATGAGGTAAAACATCCAGAGGCTCTTTGACGGGCTCATTGTTTCTGAGCGAACCTGTGATATAAGAGAAAGCCAAGAGGGTGTTAAAACAGTCATTTTCTTAATTTAGCTTTACTGTATGTAGTGGTTTGCTTACACCAAAGGCAAGAGCAAGACCACAGACACAAAGGTGGTTACATTTTAGCTATGATTTTCAAACAAGATCAAACAGTCATCAGCTTGCATCGTGCAAATGCAGCTGAGAAAGGTGAAGTTGGGTATAGGGTGTCCGTTCTTATGTACGTGAGCAGCGCTCTCACCACTGCAGACTGGGTCCCAACATGAGTGATTTGCAGTGCAATTCTTTCAAGCAGACAAGGTTTAGCTGTGTGTGCCTGCGCATGCCAATATTTGGTTTCCTGAGTCAAGGCTTCATTATTGCTCTGCTTTCAGGTGCACAGTAGATGTTCAGTTTACTGGATAAATCAAGGTTAGATTGGGGTGGGAGAGGAGCTTTACTTTTAATTGCTTCTCCAGTTTCCCTCAGATGAACCACTGATCCTTTCACAGGGAGTCAAAGTTGTACTAAATCCAAGGCTCACTACTGCAGCAGTTGGCAGGAGAGGATGCATCTCACTTTTCAAATGAAATCTCCCATTGTTTGAGGCTTGTTGATAAATGGCCTTGCTGTTTTTTATTAGAAATATTCTGATCTAAGTCATAATTCTGTTTGTCTTTCACACTGGTGACAGCACAGTCGGGTCAGTGCTCTGACTCTGATGCACCTTTTTAATCAGTTTTTGGAGGGAAGGGATGACATCCAGAGTTTTAAAACTTCCTAAAATACAGCCAAGGCCTTATGAAACAGTAGTTTGAGTTATTCACTTTGAACAGTTTAAACACTTTATCCTTCTGTCAAAGAAGATTGCTTAAAAAGAAAACCCCAACAATTTTTTTTCCAGTTAAAGGAAAGCATCTATTATGTTTTACAGCTCCTAGGCTATAAGCCAAAGCTGGGCTGGTGCAAAGGGTGCCTACATGGAAGCCTTTCCCTCAGCAGGATTTAGATAATTTTAAATTGGTTTTTTTGTAATCTCATATCTTGAGTCTTTATTTTTCTTATTTTGTATCCTACTCTGTCTTTTCTGTCTCTTCCTGTCTTCTTGCCTTCCCCTCTCCTCCCTTCCAGTTGTTCCCTTAAGCCAAATGAGAACAGGTTAACATTTGAGCTTGAGTCACATTCTTGGATAGCTGCTGTTCAAATGGGTTGGAAGGCAATATAAAATAGCTCACCCATCCCTTGCTTCCACGCACGTCAGCAAATGCTGTCAGAAGTTCCTGCTACAAATGAGGCTGGTGTAGAAGCACCCGCTGTCCAGTTCCAGGGAGAGGGAATGGATTCAGGGAGAGGGAATGGATTCAGGGAGATAGAGAAAGAGCAGAAATGCTGCTTACGCAATCCTAGCTGAATTTAAAGGCCGCAGCTCTGAGGAGGACTTGCTACAGTCAGCTTGGAGGAAGAGCTATTGCTGCTAGCCCAGGTCTTGCTGTGCAGACTGCAGAAAAGACACGTGCCCAGTCTGTCTTGCTGAACAATTGCAGGCATGGAAGAAGAAGCCCAGTTTGGAACCGATCCTGTTTCAGTAGTGGTAATAGAGGGAGGGGAGTGGCAGAGAAGCACAGGTCAGCCTCCTGGATGCTCTAATGAGTTGCTAAGAGAGAAGCCCTTCTCTTAGCTTGTCCTTCCTCAGTGACAGTGGCCAGACACAAGGGATGTCCTCCTGTGCCAGCGTCCTGATGCCATGACGCTGCAGGTGCATGAAGAAGGTGCGTCCTTCTGTGCTGGTGCTGCTGCACCCGCAGCCGCAGGTCGCAGGGGTGAGGACCTCCTCGGAGCTGTGGGGACGCTGTGACACCTGGGAGCAGGAGGGAGGGTGGCTCTGTGCTGTGCCAGCTCTGCAGCAGTGCTCTGGGAGGCAGGGAGAGGGTGGCTCTGCTCTGGTCCTGTCTGCACCCGCAGGGTGGAGAGCAGCTCTGCTCTGGCACAGGCGACACTCAGTTTATCCACAAACCTCATTGCAACATTAGCAGAATATTAAACAGGAGCTCTTTGCTGCTGTCTGCTTGGAAACTTGGAGAAAGGAGGGGATTTTCCTTCTGTCCATGCCACAGGGTTGAATGGACCTTTATACTGCTGAAATAGCCTGGCTCCCTTGGCAAGGCGGGCAGGACACACCTATTTTCTTGGGGACATTTCCCAGACCGCTTTTATTTTGGAGGTGGAGGATGTGTGTTCTTTTTTTTTGTTTTCTTAAGGAACTTCATCTACTTTCAGGAGCTGAAGAGGTGGCTTTACTGCTACATAACAAAGCAATAGCTTTCAGTGGTTTGTACAGCAGTGGAACATCTGCAGTGGGGTATCATTTTGATTCATACAGCCATCCAAAGTTCAGAGTCCAGTGCATTGGTTCTGTTATAACCTGAAGATAGGATAGTTATAAAATTCAGTTTCTCTTAGCACCTGCAAGATGGAAGCAAAGGGCGTTTTCTCTGTTCCCAATTCCAGGTCTCTCTCATTTAGGACTCAGATTAAAACCACGCAGCCCTGTTTCCAGTGCTTCTCAGTGTGTTGCAGTAGCTCGTTTTCTGGCTCTCTCTTAATTTCTCTTGTCTCTCTCTTGCTTCTTACACAGACATCTGCTCAGACAAGGTTCCAGCTCTGTGACAGCCCAGCCTTGCAGTCATGGTCTGTGCTGTTCATACTCGGGGAAAGCCAACTCATTCCTTTTCCACTGAAGCCATGAACGCATGTATGTTCTGCATGGTGTTCCTGTTATTTCAGCCTCCTTGTTCAGAGGGAGCCTAGGTGTTTCTCACAGCTTTCTTCATGCAAAGAGGCAGGAACTGCTCTTTCAGAGAAGTCTTATTTTTCCCCTCATAAGGAACTATTGCAATTTGCTGACTGTTTTCTGTACTTTTGAATATGTCCTTTCTGTGTGCTAAAGAAGTCCCTACTTCATTGACAGCTTCATGTCTTTCTCTAAGTTATTTTTCTCTTACAGGGCAGAGGGGTGGCAGTGCAGAGTCCCACATATGTTTAAATTCTCTGTCATTAAGTGTCTTTAAACATCCAACCATTTTACATTTCCAAGCTGAGCAAAGAAGGATGGTGCTCCTCTGCCAGCTGTGCCAGGGCAGGGGTGTTCTGTTATGTGCTGACTGCTGAGCTGCTTTCTATCTTCCCTGTCCTTTTTCTGTTCCACTGACTCCTCGAGCTCCTAATCCCACAGGAAAAGGCAGCATAACGCTGTTTGCGTCAGTACTCACCTGTACCATGCCCCATGTGCGTTGCCTCTCTCGAAGTCTTTCTCTTCCCTCTGTTCGGCAGCCTCATGGATCTGTAGTACCTGGAATTTCTCTGAATAGCAATGTAACGTGTGTGCAAGTCCCCCTCGTGGGTCCCTGGGTTAGCGCCTGCTGACTCTTCCTCACCTTCGGAGACCGAACCCGACTGTCTCAGTACCTGCTGAGAGCGGCCCTGCCGGAGCCCGCCGGTGGAGAGCCTGTGGGTGGCTTCCCTCCCGTGCTCGTCCATGGCTTCCAGAGCTCGTCTCTATGGCAACAGAGACGGTGGATCAGCAGCAGAGCAGCAGAAGTCAGGTAGCCTCCACAACTCCATCGGCTTTATCTGAATTAGGGCTAGAGACAGACAACAAAACAGAATGTAACAGGGGAAGAGAGAACAAAGTTCTGCTTAGTTCAGAGGCCATAGTCCATCATCTGTTTAGGATAATGGGGATTTACAGGACTTTTTATCAGAGATCTTTCTGAGGTCATCACCTTACAAGCCTTATTCTCATGTCCTGAACATTGCTTTGACATCTCATGGCTGTCATTCCATGACATATGACAGATGTTACTGAAAAAATGTTGTATTTTCTCAGTCGACACTCACTCCCTTTTGTAATTTGTGAGCAGTAGATTACTGGTTGATTTAGAGTATATAACAGATAGTGGCCATGTCCTTTTTTATGAGGGTGAAAATGTTACAGAATAGAAAGTAAAAGCTGAAGTGAAAGCTCTGTAAATCTATTATCTGTGTACTTCTCCATGTAATAGAAGAATTAATGCCTTTTACAGGGCTGGGTGCCTTCTAATACTTATCAAAAACACTCACTCCTGCCGTGCAGGTAAGTGAAGAAAAATCCATAACTGTTGAGAATGAAGGTAGAAGAGACCAGATTATACAGTGCAGAGGCTCGATTTGGTTTCCCGGAGTTCCCCTCAAGTGCCAGTGTACCTTCCCCGTGACACAGGCACTTCAGCACAGTAATCCCCTGCTCTGTGTGTCAGTACATGGACTATGCCACGACTCCCAGGAATTTTTAGGAGGCACATCACAACAGAATCCTTCAGCCTTTGCAGGACTGGGTAAAATGTGAACAGATTACTTAAACATTCTCTGGTCCTTTGCTGAATTCTTTCAGCTGTCAACGTCTTTCTGAGTACATAACATGATTTTGTGACTGATGGGGCTGTCATGAGTAGTGGAAAGAGATGCTTTATAGGAAATGTGAATATGAATTGACAGCAGGCTGAGAGAAGGGCATGAAACTGTGCTGTGGATTAGTCGTTAGGTGCTGTTTTAAGCAGTCACATGTAGCACTGGTGTGTTATGTTAGAGTATATCCAAGATACAAGATAGTTTAGAAAGTGTTTCAAGTTTTTTTCTGGATCTTCTGCAATTTCTGTGAACTCATGTGTGTTCCACAAACATTTCCCATGCTTGCCCCCAGGGTCATTCCAGCAGACCCTGGGACATCAGGGACAGTTGGGACATCATCTGTGAATCCTCTGCTTTCCAGTATTTTGGAAGGCCCTGTGATTTATCTTTATAAAGGGAGGGTCGCTCCCTGAAATCATGCACTGAGCATGAGCGTTCTGGCTCTGCAGAGGAGAAAGTCTGCTTTCTTCTTTCATGGCCTGAACCACAGCACGCAGCTCTAAATTTGGATCCTGACTTCAATTCTGCCCTTTGGACTGTTTGGAACTCTGGTGGTTGCTCTGGGACTGTTTCCAGTGTTAATGGAAGTGTATGAAGGACTCGTTTGTTGGTGGTGTTAAGTTTAGTTGGTAAACTACTCCGAGGTACAGAGATTCACTAAGCCTGTTTTCTTTCCTGTGGGTGTGTGGAACAACGGAATAAAACCAGCTGCTGTTGGACACAGTTTGAAAAGAAAGAAGAGGCTATTTCTTTTCCTGTGCCCTTCTTTGTGTCCCAAGGCTAGAGCCCCAAAGGCTTGGTCCTTGCAGCTGTGATGGAAGTATGTCTTCTAACTGGACCACAATTATTCCAGCTGTAATCCTACTTAACCCCAAACTCTAACAATTGCTAATTTTTATTTATTTCTCTTCTATAGCTTATTTTATGCCTTGGCACTCGAGGGGATGAGCCTGTGACAATCTCCTCTACATCAAAGTTCCTCTGTGCTTCGAGTGGCCGCCCCTTGTCCGTGTGGCTCAGACTGGGGCCTGTCTCTCTCATGACCTTTGCAAAGCTGACATAGCTTGCAATGCTTTGCAAATTGCTGCTGGTGGTTTTTTTGAAAAAATGGTTAAAGTTTTCACAGGAGCTACTCACGAGTCAGGGGTAGTTTCAAAACCATGCAAATATCCAAAGGGATCATTAGGCGAAGAGATGCACACATGTGCACGAAGAAGTGTTTTCCCCGTTCCTGGTGAATATGAGAGTACATGGATGTCGTTGTTGGGCTTTCACAAAGATCCTTGGCAGAGAAGGAGCCTCCTGCATGGCCAAGTGGCACTCAGCTGGGTTGCCCAAAGACAAATCCATGTGCTCAGTACCCCTGGCAAACCCGTGTGCTTATCTTTGCCAGATACTCCTTTGGTTCATCAGAGGAGTGAAGGGTGCCCATCCTGAAAAATTAACTTGTTTCTAGGCTATCAAACAGTCCCTAACAAACAAGATCCTTGACCAGAAGTGAACGTGGCAATGGATGAGAGAGAGACTTTCATGTTTTCTAGGAGAGGCAGAGAGGGTACGTGTTTAGTGTGGTGGTTATAAACAACATATACTGTTTTTTACTTTCATCAATGAAGAATTCAATAACAGAATGCATTTCTGAAGTCAAGACTTCTGATTTCAAAATCGATACTGTAAGAAATTTTTGAGAAACCACTTACTGATATGTCAATCAAATACTCCTGACTTTTCCAGCTGTTCAGTGGTATTAAAAAACTAGGGATATGTTTAAAGGATGCATTCAAATTTAGAATTACATTATTCTGGTAGCAGTCAAACTCTTCAGTGACAGAGAATGAATGGCTCAAGCAAGTGTGGACCTTAACCCTCCCTGTCTGAGTGTTTGTAGTGAATTTTTGAAGAAGGTATTCATCTGTGATAGTCACAGGTAGGGGAGTGCCAGGTCTTTCGTCAGGAGTAACCCCTCCCAAGTGTGTTCTCATGGCTTGAGTCACCACCCACCTGGATGTGCTTTGCAGACAAACATACTTCCCCGGAGCTCATGGAGACCGAAGCAGCAGCCTGTAGGGAAAAGGGAAAGATGGCAACACTGAAACCAGCAAGTGATGCACGTACAGCAACAGCAGAAATATGCATTTTGACTCACACATAATCCAGCCTCCAAGAATCTGACTGTATGGAAGTTTTACTTGCTTATGTAAAAAACTGGCATTTACCAGCAAATGCCATGAATTTGTACAAGAACAGCCGAACTCAGGGGTGTTGGGTAAGATGCTGATACAAGCTGCAAAAGGGACTGAGGTTCCTAGAGCACTGGGGACCTGGACACATCGATGTGTGTAGGAAACAGGGACCACTGCTGCCTCTGGGAGGGTGGGACTGGAGGTGTTTTCGAGGCATGGGCTGGCTGTGGATGTGACTACTGTATAAAGGGAGTGGACTTAGAGGGATTTGAAGGGTATCGGATGTATCCAAGGTGTTTTAGGGGTAACTTCTGTTACCCAGTTAGGGCTTATCAAAAATGCGGATGTTTTTAGTAGCAGCAGCTGCAGACTGAAGGTTGAGATTGCAGCTGTGCAGACCTGTAGGCATTTCAAATGGGTTTATTCTGGGCAGTTTGATGTGGGAGTCTGGAGCAGGAGGTACATTCTGGCACCAGCTGAGCGTTTCTCCCTCATCCCACGACATGCCAGGCGGGCACAGCTGAACGAGTCGTGGCAGAGGCAGACTGTGTGGTCTGTCACTGGTGGCAGCCCTGGTGGGCACTGGAAGCAGAGGGAGCTGCTGGGGGCTGGCAGCTCGGGAAAGCCAGGCTGGCTGCCTCAGCTGTTGCTCAGACAGGAGGGGTGCAAGTGGTGTCTGAGCTGCTGGAAAGCGCCACCTCCTTCCCTGCCAAAGCTGCTGCTCCACACACCCCGGCCCCTCTCTCCGCGGCAGCTTTCCAGAGCTCCAGCACAGCAGAGCGGGCAGCTGGATCACGGATGCTTTGCGTCCCTCGTGCTTTGCAGCCCTGGGTAATGGGCTATTTTGGTGTGCCTGGTGCTGGCCCTGATCTGACAGCCTGTGTCTCTGGGAGGATTTTTTCTGCACCCTCTCTTCCACTGCCACAAGGCAATAATTTCTGTGGGACGTATCTGGCTCCGTGCTCCCAGCCTTGCCTGTGATGGAAGGGGCACAGCAGGATGAGACTCGTGGCTCTGCCTGCTGGTGAATGCAGTCCTTCATTAAATTCCTAATTCCTCTTTAGAGTGGGGAGGTGCATTGGCTGACTGAAAAGTGTTAAGTACTGTAGTAAGGAAGGTAACACAAGGATTTTTAAAAGAAAACTGCTCAATTTGCTGATATTATACAATGCTGTGGCCCAGCCTGGGAGGGTAATGAAGATTGCTTAATTGATACTAGAGACAGATTGAAATCTCCAGCTTTGTAACTCAGGGATGTTTCAAAGCAGGAAATAACAGGTAGGAATACAACTTGACTGGATGGTTGGCCTATATAGGGACATACAGTCACAGCAGAATTGCCCTTGTCTGACTGTGTAATGTGTCCCTACCACCACCAGGAATGAAGATAACAGCATTGATGTGTCTCATATACGCAGGTGGGTGCTCTCAGCAATGAGCCCCTACTCTGAGTTACCTAGAGCTGCGTTAGTTTTGCCATCAGCCCAAGTCCATCCATAGCTGGATGCCTGTTTAAATGATTCAAGCTCCACAGAAAGTTTTGGGGCTCAATGCAGAAATTGCTGTCTTGGCTGTAGCGTGTTTGTGCTGTAGAAATGCAGAAGATCTTATAATATTTTCTTCCTTTTTATGTGTTGAAGTTGTGTCAAGTATAAAAGCCCTATGAATGACTCATCTGGAAGGTTGTGCGTGCTCAATATAGGGATGCACCTTTCATGTATATTTGATGAACCAAACAGAGCTCTTTTAAGACAAAATTTTGACTTCAAACCCTTATCAATAACATGGCTCCTTTAATATTTATTCTTTAAATGCTCTCTGAATGTACATGCAAATGCTGATTTAGCTGCATCTTAATGGTTTCATTTTAAAATGCTTTTTTAAAAGATTTCTGAAAACCAAAACCAAACCTCTGCCTCCCACCAGCAGCAGTCCTCCGTTACATCCCTGCTCATGTATTAGGCAGTGACTTTTTTCCATCTTAGTTGGTTTTAATTGGAGTGGAATGTCATCTCCAAACTCTTTCACTCTGCATGATAATGAGGCAAACCCAGCTCTGTTGGTGTGCAGCACAGTCCAAAATTCAGCAGCAGGCCTTACTCATCAGCAGCCACTCTTGCTCATGCGGGTGCCAATCCCTTAAGGCGTGCCACATGCGAGAGGACCCTGACGGAGGCTCTGGGGCTCGGCACAAGCTCAGCCCTGCATTTGCATCGGGAGATATTTCTGTTTGAGTCAGGGGAATAGTAACACCCACAGACTCAGCCCTAGGCTCTGGCAGATTTAGCTCTCAGCAGATGCAGCTATGAATTCATTTAGCCTCGTCAGTGGCTGGGGTGAAGGCACAGACTTGGAGCCAGTGGTGCTCTCATGTGTCCTGCTGAGCCAGCCCTGCTCCAGAGGCTCTGACTTCCAGCAGAAGGATTTATGGGCATGATGACATCTTACCCTAAAGCTCTCATAGCCCTGAGCTGCCTGACTACACAAATATTTATATTTTCATTGTTACTGGTTGGGATTGCCATCCTTGGAAGCATTTACAATCCTGACCCTTTCTATTAGGTAGCAGCAGAAGACAGTTAAGCACATGTCCCTGTCCAGAACAAGGTACATGACATTTCACAAAGGAATTTCAACTATTTAGGTGCAAGGCCAAGGTATTATTTGACTAAGGCACGGAGGTGGAGACAAACAGGTGGAGCATGAGAACAGACTGACCAGAAAGTGGGACATGGACCAAAGAGTTTCACAGCAGAAGCCAGAGAAAATTAGACAATAAGTTTGGGGATGCTGCCTGAAAGAATATCAGATAGTTTGACTCCACTTTTTTCCAGAAATCAAATATTTTGTACTTATTTTGTAAATAAGATTGAATTCTATAACCAACCGTAACAGAATCAGACTGGTCCAATTTTGAGACAGTCTTTCAGTTGAGGAAGCTAACATAACGGTCCTATTGCCGTCATTTAGTGCCGGTACTTTATTTATAGTAAGCAAAACCAAGACAGAATTATATAGTTCATTACACTTTTGTGACAAAAAACCCCTTTATGTCTTGCACATATGTTACAGAGAACCTGTTTTAGAAACACTTCAGAGATTAAAAATAAATACATTGGGCCCGTATAACAAATCCTCCAAACCATGTGCTTTGGAAGCCCTGAGACCAATTGAATGGGGATGGAGGGAGAAACCAGTACATTTAAAGTGGCTAAAAATGACTCAAATGTTCTTGCTAGATCTAAAAATGTTTCTGGAATTAAGTCCAGCATTGAGGGAAGTTCTATGCATAAAGGTAAGCCATGTGTCAACAGGGTCTGCAAACAAGTGCGTTCTGTGAATGTTACTGCACATGGCAGAAGAGGACACATGCCTCCGTACAGTTCCCTCTGCATGAAACATGGACTATTTATAGTCACTACTTCACGTAAATTAACTAATATATATCAATATATATTTGAGAAAGAACACTAAAAAGCTGCCTCTTTTTCTGCTGCAGCATGGTTTATCTTTCTTACTGTTTACTGATTCTTTATGATTCAAGAACAGTTATCTAAAAAAATGGGCTTTCTTGTATGCCACTACTAATTGTCATCCCTCCTCAATCCATGCATCTCAGTGAGTGGTCCAGCCCTATTCCAGTGAATTCCATGCTTCATCCCCTGGTCTCATGTAGTAGATGTAGCCATGGGCAATAGATAAGGTGTTAAAGAATTTCGCCTCTGGAGCTATTTTACATATGTGTATATGTACACACACACACATATAAACACACACGTGCTTTCCAGCTGTGTAGAAGGAGTCAACTTCATTTTTAAAGCATACAGAAGGGCACAAGTGGAAATCTACAAACCCATCTGCTTTTTATCATAAAACTAATACGACCTTATTTCTATTCCTTTCCTTAAATTATTACACATGCAATGGTGAAAATGCATCTTTGCATGACAATTTTGAGAGAGTCCTGAGAAGTGAAATGTATAAAACTCATCCTTGTTCTTCTGACATCGCTGGCGTCACTGGTATCTCTCCACTAACAAGAACTCCTGCCTCTAGAGGAAGCCCCCTTTCCTTCTTCTTGCTGTTTATGAAATGTTCTTGTCATTGGTGCCATCCCATTCCCTATTTCTGCTAGTGAATTTGTTGCTAAGTAGCTGTGGTTGAAAACTCATGAGGTTTTCCAGGCTTATCTCTGGAAGGTAAGTGAATAATTAAAAACTGAATCATTGCACCTCCTAGGCTAGGGGAGTGCACAATTATCAGCTCAGGGCTTGGGGGCAAATCACAGGATGTAGCCTCAAAGCAGGAGATGCCAATGTACTGTGCAAGTGCGTACACAGGAAGGCTCTCAGCAGTCTGCCTGTTGATCTCTGCTGTTTTGCAGGGTAGCACGTGGGAGTTGTGAGTCCGTGTTCCTTTTTGTTTGTGCTGGTTGGGCTAGAAGGTGTGAAGCCTTCTAGCCACGGAATGTGTATGCAACCTAGAACTTACTTTAAAAACATAAAGGGCTAAGGTATAGAAGCTTTAGTCTCTGATGAAATCATTTAGTCAAAAACATAGTACGAGAAATAATATCCAGGGGGTAAAGCCTTGCTGAAAGCAGAGAGGTTTAGTAATGCAAGGACTCTCAGGAAAGGAGGATTAACAGATGTCTGGGTTGAAGCTTTTCAAGACAGACTCATTAGTAAGCAGACAGGCCAAGTGTCCCTTGGGCAGACGAGACCTGTGCTGCTCTTGGGGAAAAATAGAATGATGCCCACTTCTATTTCTAGATTTGCTGGTTGCGTATGAGACACTTGTTATGGAAGAAATGAGCATGGGTGGCTGTTTGAACTGCAGAGAGGTAAGAATTCATAGGGTTTTTCATTTGAAAGCTTTCATACAGAGGCAGGGAGAGAAGGCTAATTTTGTTGATCAAGAAATAGTAGAGCTCTCACTTTTTCCTCCCTAAGTGGTTATAGGGTGGAGGGTCCAAGGAGTGCCTGTTGGGTGAACCTGCTTGCAAATGTGTAGCTGCAAGGAAGCCAGAAGTCACTAAGCCATCGGAATCCTGTTAGGCTGGTTACTGCCGATTTGAAAAGCCAGGCAGGTTGGGAGTGCTGCTATGCCAGGCTATCCCTGTCAATCGCATCAAGCTAATTTCAGCTAATTTGAAACCTGTCAAGCTGATTCTATTCTTACAGCCTGTTTCTCTGACTGCATGGGTCTTTAGTAACTCAGGAAAAGCACTTGATACACAGCTCTGGAACCCGTCAGCAAACAGCAGTGACCGATGCAGATGCCCCCTCCAGAACGGCCCTTTTTAGACCCTGGTGGGAAGAGAAGCTCGCTGGACTGCAGCTCCCAGTGCAGCGCAGCCTCTTCTCTCCCAGCACTGGGGGACTAGCCCAGGGGTGAGGCAATCAACCCCAAACCTTCCCCACTCGCCTCTCCTTTGCCAGCTGCAGCAGCAGCCAGCACGGCACTGCAGAAACGAGGGAGCTGTGCAGTGCTCTGGCTGCACCTGGATCCACAGGGAATCTCCATCCTTTTGTCAAATTAGCGCCGTGCTGTCCACAACCGTAATTCTGTAACTCATTTACCCAAGCGCTGGGAAAGGTGGGTAAAACTTTCCCTTCTGGATCTTTCCTTCAACAAGCAGTTGTTAGCCTCTCTTCATTCCCAGGTTTTAAGTATAGAAAGAGGAAGGCTGGGGTAAGGGTAGTGATCTCATGGCTGTGGCATGGGATCGGGTCCTGGGACAGTAGATGTCATTTCTTAGCTCCACTGCAGTTCCCTGGGCAATCTTGAGCATGGCAGTGTTTCCTGAGTCTTAGTTCCCCATCTCTAGACTGGGAGCAGTAAATTATAGTTTGTGAATACTCCCATATTTCTCCCATATTTTTTTTTCTTCTGAGTTACTCGAGCAGGAGCTCAATGTAAGTGCAAGACCATGACACGAGATAATCTGATGTGTTCAAAAGAACTCTGGAAAATACTGCAATTATAGGAAAAAATGAACCAGTTTGCATATTCTCTTGGTTTTGGTTATTTTTCATTCGATGTTTTCTACATTTCAGTCCCCAAGTGAAAAGCAGGCATCTGGTCTAGATTTCTAATTCCTCAGTGGCCCTGTTGTTCTTCTTAAGTTTTATTTGAGATGACTGCAACTGCTCCTAAAAAGGGTTCTTGTTTTAGGAATTGCTCCCTTTTGGAGCAGTAAAGTCCAAGTTTTGCAGCTTGAGTAACCTGCTTGACCTGTTTTTTCACAGACATCTGTTTCCAAGATGATTTCACATAGGAAAGGGAAGGCAAGGAAGAGATGAGACTTCCAGATTGTTTCAGGCTTTACTGAGTCTTGTCAGTTTTCCTTATTTTAGATGTGATGGGGCAGTTTCCATGCGGTGCTGCTTGGAAACATGAAATATTTCCTCCAATAACTATTGGGGGGGAAAATGATAATTGCCGATAGAAATCATAGAACAAGCTGCTTTAGAAAGGAAAATCTGAGTGAAAACCCCAGGACCTGGCCACATACTCAGGGACTGATGAGGGTAATTATATTGTTAAAGCATTTTACATTGTCTTGCAAATGTCCTCGCCAAATTACAGCGGTGTGGGACAATGGGTTCTTTGGGTTCTTCTTGCCTGGCAGTTACTGTGGTGTTTCACACATACTCCTGTAGCTACAGTTGTTCTTAAAGTGGATTGGAGTTAACAGTCCCAATCCCAATCTGTAGAAAATCAGCCCTGAATAAAATTCCTGTCCATCTCTTAAAATGGATGTCGGCGAATTTGTACTTCTTGCAGGTTCAGCAAAATATTCTAAGTAGTTTTCATTATTTTAGTGCAATTTCCTACTTTCAGCTAGGTCTGGCAGTGACAGCTCCAGTGTAACGGTTGAATCTGTTGATAGTTTAAGATCACAAGAGCTATCTTGTTCTTATGAAATTTGAGTCCTTGTTTACTTTGTGCATTTAAAAATATACATGATTGCTGGGACAGAGTTCACAGCTACACTGGATTCACAGCAATTGGTCTCCTGAGAGTGAAAGGAAAAACTGGCTCAGGGGAAGGATCAGCCCAGAGTTAAGAGGAAAACAGGCTGCTTTTCATATTTCCTGTCTTTATTTATACATTTTTTAAAAGCAAGATCACAAATAAACATTTGAAAGGAAAATTCACAAGTTGTGCTGCCCCTGGAAAAAGACACACAGCCTGGTTGGTTGGTTTGGGAATGTTTGCTGTTCAGTTGGTCACATTAATGCCATTCTGTGCAGTCTGGGTCTCCCCTCTGGCTAGGCTAATTCCCTGTGGGTGGTGGGTTTTATGCCTGCCAAGTTGTGCCAGTGGTGTCTCTCATCTCTGTCAGCCAGTATTCCAACAGTGTCCCAACTGTGCTCTCTCTGGCTTGCCCAGGACTCCTTCAGTGTGGCTTTGCTTGTAGAGCAAAGGCAGCTTTTTCCTGGGCACTGGATTCGTGCCTTTGTTTGCGGCCTGAGGTTTCTTCCTCGGGCAGTTCCTCTTCCAGCATCCCCCCAGAATAGGATTTTACTCACCGGACACAGGAGCTGAGCCAGTCTCTCATTTGCCATCGGGATGAGGTACGTCCAAAAAGTCTGAATTAAACTCCCCCGAGTTGTTGGAGATTTGCAATTCAGTTGTGAATCCAGAGGCAGGTACGTCCTACAGAAGTTTGCTGTCCTTCAGCCCTTGTACCTTCCTGTCAGTTCTGCTTGAGAGTAAAGTTTCCCTCAGATTTTGTTTGCTCAGTCTCCAGAGTCACAGCAAACACAGTTTAAAGGAACAGCTTTCTCTTTACCCAGATAAGTTAGTGCAAATATGCCCTGAATGTCCTTTGCACTGCTTGTGCCAAGGCTTAATGACAGGGCATTGTTAAACCTCCCATATAAATCTTTAACAACTGGGTGAAACTTCGGTCCAAACCTGCAAACTCAAGTAAGTGGAAATAGTAAATAGTATTTGCTTCCACTTTTAAGGCTCACTGGCTGAGAAGCTGCTCTTGCTTTATATTATTTACAGCCATTTGAGATGAAAAGACCTAGGTGTTTATGACTATTTTTAGATTGCCATTTCTTAATTTCATGTGTGTTCACATACTTGGGCACTGGGGTGGATATAGCAGAGCCAGCCTGGTTTTATTTTAAGGCCTTTTGGATCAGTTCAAATGCCTGCGATAATTTTCGTAACTTCTTATTACCAGGCTAGTTGTTTGCTATGATCTGAATGTCCCTCTTCTGGGGGCAGCTTAGGCCCAGTGCTTCAAAGAAAGACAAATAATTGCAATTGCTTAGATCAGTGCTATACCTAGAAGAGAATTTTTCCCTCATCCTCGGATAACTCCGTACTTTTTAGCCTGCAGTTGGATTGACTCTTAGAAAAAGCATCACATCACCTGCTGAATTTGATGCTAAACTTTCCTTTGGTTTTTATTTTATTTTTATTCACTGAACTTGCTAAGTCTCTTTTTCATTTCAAAATATCTTAATTGGTCACAACATTATTGTTTTTAAAATGCAGCTGTATGCCCAGCCTACTCTGTGGAAGATGTTCACTGAGCCAAGCTTGGGTTAATCTGAGCTCAGAAATCACAGATTCATGGTCACCGGTGTCAACGGCCCTTCAGACCAGCTGAGGGCCTGGCCTGGGCATAGCGGGCTGCCAGCAATTAATCCTGTAATGATTAATCAAGGTCACCATCAGGCTTGTGCACTCCTGGTCCGAGAGCTGGCAGGACTCAGGAATGAGGGATGCAGTGGAATTTGGGCTCCTCTCTGTTGCAAGAGTTGCCCAGGGTGAATCTAGATAGGTTCGTGCTTCAGACTTGCTTATCTGGGTGTCCAAGCACTGCAGAGTACACGAAGCAAGGAACTACGGTTTTATTGCATTTTCCAGCCATGAAATTGCTACGGTTACTCCTTCTCAGTGTTGCTATTTTGAGGGCTAAATAAATCCTGCTTCTACAATCCTCTTTTTGTATTCAAACTTCACCACCTCTCTTCCTTTGCTTCCCATAGATTGTGCCATTCATTTTGTTAACAAAAATAACATGTATTTTTCTTTTGTGTTCCAAATGGGCAAAGTGAACGGAGAAGTGGTGTAATGTGTATAACAGGCAGGCTGTTTATTGGGTGTTGTCTCTCGCAGGATGAGGAAGCTCCCCTGTGACAAACCCACGACTCACCATGGAGTGCCAGAAGGCTTTCAGGTCTGCTGTGGGGCGATGCTGCTGCCCTTTGAGCTAAGGGAATATTTTTCTGACTTTGTCCCATTTTTTCCACGAGGTGAGGAAATAAGTTGTATTTACTGTGAGAGAGACACCGGCAGCAGGATTCTGTGCTTACTCCAATGTAACTGGAGTCAGTGGAGTGTGAAATAGTACAAACTCAGACTGGCTGCTCCTCACACCTGTTGCTCTTGCAGTTGATAGGGATAGTGAGGTGCTGGTCTCAAATGCACTCAGAGGCTCTTTTCCTTAACTAGAATTGGCATTAAAAGAAAACAGCGAGTGTTTTCTCATCCACAGGACCCTGTTTCCCAAAGAGCTCTGCCATTAGCATTTGCCTGTTGCATTTATAATTATTATTTGGCTTTGTCTTTTTCTTGCTTGTTTTCTTTTCCTCCCCTGACAGAACAGACTTTTAGTCAAAGCCCAGGTCTATAGGATTTGTCTTCTGCACCAACAACCCCAATGCCTGGAAAGCGGCATGTTGTCTTGAACAATGTTCATTTTCTTTTTTTCTTTTTTTTTCTTTTTAATGGTAAAAGGGTGAGATGTTGCCCTGAGTTTTGCAGTCATTTCAGTGTTTTTCTTTCTCTCAAAAAAAAAAAAAAAAAAAAGAAAAGAAAATGAACATTGTTCAAGACAACAGCAGCACACTGTGTTTTAACTTAAAATTTGCAGTACTGTGTAGCTGCTGCCTCACATGATCTGACCCCACAGACCTCTTGTTTTTAACTACAGCTGCCTGACAACAGCAGCTACACTGTACAGCACAGAAAAAACACTGAATTACCTGAGCCAGTCTTGCCTTTCCAATGGTGATGGGAATCAATGGATTCAGGTTTGAGCATTTTGCAAGGGAAACATGGATTGACAATTTTTAATGGACCGAGTGTCACCCACTGAATGTACCATCTCTTGTTTTCCCCCTAATTTCTTTTCACGTACGCTCACAAGCATTAGCTTCTGAATTTTTTTCCCCTCAGCCTCCATTTGCAGCTATTGCTGTATCTCTCCTGAGATGTGGCACCCAAAACCGAACACGGTCCTCCAAATTCAAATGCTCCATTGTTCAGGATTCTGTCATTATATTATCTTCTGCATTATTTTTATATCCTCTTATTAATGCACCCACACACCCCATTTGCATTTTTTAACCTTTTTAAAAACGTTTTCATTACAACAATCAGATATAAGGGCAATGAAGTAAGTGCGGAACAATAGAAGTGAAGATCTTGATCCTCCTCAGACCTAAACCTGTTTTAAACTTCAGTGGTGGCACTGATTTTGATTTACACTGAAAGGAAAGAGGGAGGATCAGGCTGTGCATGTCTACAGTGGGACATCCATTTTTGATAGTTAATAAGGAACATTTTTGTAAAATAGTTGCAGAACACAACATGTTGTTTGGGAAAAGCATTTTTTCTTTCATCAGAAAGGAGGGGTTTTGCAGATAGAGGTCTGTGCTGCGGGCTGGAGGCTGAAGAGCCGTGCTGGAGCCTGGCAGTGCTGTTGGTGACTGCAGGGAAGCAGCGCAGGGTGCCCGCGTGTCGATCGTGGGGCTGTCCTGCGCAGGCACTGGGATTCACTCAGTTTAACCTCACAGCAGGACTAAGCAGCACATCCTTCATTTCAGGAGTGTGCTGGCTTCTGCACAGCCATGTCTGACACTGATACTGGTCCTGGGGAGTGGGTCAAAGGCAGGGCACCCCAGCTGGCTGCAGGGGATTGTGTGGAATCTTACTGAGAGAGGAAGAGATGATAGGGGAGGTGGCCAGGGTCAGAGCCACTCTGCCATGTGCATGCTGCCACCACAGCCCATGGAACCATTGCCACCACACCAAGCCACACTGGGGACTTCCACTCAGAAGAGATGGACAACCAGTTTTAAGCTGCAGCTGGGAAAGGTGATTTCTATTAAACAAATGAGTATTTATGGGTTGTCTGGCTGCAGAAGCCAAGTGTGTGACTCAGAAAATCACCTGAATAACACCGCGGCTAGCCAGGGAGAAGAAAAAAGGTGAAGAAATCCATAAAGCAATCATTCATGTCTGGCTTTCTGGCAGACTGCACCCTAGCAGCCTCTTCAGTGTCTCTCTTCCTCCAGTAATTGCTTCTGCTTCACTTGGCTCTGGATTTTCTCCAGGAGTCACTGTTGAAAGTTAGGATCTGGTGGATATCAATGACGTTGTCTCTGGAGGGACTTTTCCTCACACCGACTGTTGTTTGATTCCAGGTAAAACAGTAAGATACAAACGCCCCCGGTCTTCTCTCGTGTGCCCCATTTCAGGCAGTTCTTTACTTGCCCAGTTAGGCAAGGTTTGTAAACCCGGGGTGTGGTTTTACGAGGCAGCTAATTAGATCCAATGGCTAAGTGCCAGGCTGGGTGGTGAGTCTGCTCCTCCTGTCAGCAGCTTCATGCTCCTGCTCCAACTGCAGATTCTGCTGCTTGATGGACTCCTGCTGATGCAGACCAGGACAATGACCTAACAGAAACTGTTCGCTTTTTTTATTCCTGGATTAGTTTTCTGCCAGTCTGACATCCTCTGATGGCTTGCCAAGGTAGGATGAGCATTCCTGCTGGCACAGGAAAGGATACAGGGTGCTCAAGAGAAACAGAGTAATATAGAAGCATTACCTTAATTTGGTTGGTCATTTGATTGATTGTAAATCCACACCTTTGCAAGTCCCTATTTGGCCTGCACAGATCAACCACAACTGCCATCAAATGAGGAGGCTTTTCTTCCTCTTTTTCCATGACTAGCAAAATCTGTTCACAGGATTGTTATTCTCATTCTTTCAGATCACTTCAAAGACAAGAAGTGTTATTGGCAGCAATGGAAACTCAGTAGAGAAGAAGGGAAAGCAAGGGATGCAGCAAGAAATGGGATGGGAAATGGGATGGGAAACGGGATAGCAAATGGGATAGGAAATGGGATGGGAAATGGGATGGGAAATGGGATAGGAAATGGGATGGGAAATGGGATGGGAAATGGGATGCTGCTGCCGTCTCTGACAGCAGTAGCACAATGTGGTTGTGACATTTGCTTGGGTACTGGCGGCAGCTGCAGGTGCCGCCTGTCAGCCAGCCAGGGCACGGCTGGGAGAAGGGGTGCTGCTGCCAACGTCCCCTCTTCCTCAGGTGTGACCTTAGGCTTAGACTCTCCTCCCTGTTTCCCTGCGTGGCTCCCCCCAGCAGCTCCTTGCCTGCAGCTGCTGGGATGATTTGGCCTCGGAACACTTCCACAGAGGCTCAGGGAGCTGCACTGGGATGCACCAGTGTGTCATTCCTGCGTCCCTGCCTGGGCGTTCCTGTGTTAACCCATGCTGATGGATTGGAGGTGTGTGGAGCCAGAATGTCAGATTATCACAGCACTGTCATCTGTTGGTGATAACAATTCTCTGGGTTCTTTTGGCAAACTTTCACAGAGCTCAGGAGTACTCTGAGAGAAGAGTCCACATGCTGCAACCAGAGGAACTTTGCCCTCCTCAGCACCAGGGGAGTAGAGGACCAAGAAATCAGACAGCGTGCTGAACTGTGTAGAACCAACAGCTGTGCCACGGGCACCAAGCCATGCAGGTAGAAATGTGCTGCTAATTACTATGATAATGTAAAAGTCTTTCCCTATTGTTTGTCTGGCCCACATGGAACCACCCCTTATATGCAAAACAGGCTTGCTATTTAAATGTAAGCTTGTGTTTGTATGCCAGCTGCTAGCTTTTCCTGGGGATCCATGACAGCTGACATTGCTGCCAACATAAATAATTTTGCAGGTTGGAGATTAGTTGGTAAGAGGGGGGTGAGCCTCCCTTTTGTCTAATCCAATAGGAGTGCTTTTTGGTTCTGGTTTTTTTTCCTTTTGACCTGACTTCCAGAAGACACAGAGTAAGTAAGGTATTTATTTTTCTTTTCTTTTTTTTCTCTTTTCATAACATTGCTAGGAACTAAAAAGGTAAATACAACATTTTGTAGGTTCAACTAGGAATGCAGTTTGTGTATTCCTCCATCAAATATATTTTAAGGAAAATACTGCTGCTTCATGTAATTCTTCTCTCCTGCTAAGAAAACTTCCACTTTAAGGCACAGGAGCTACTGCCAAGCTGAGCCACAACAGTTTGAAAGAAGACCCTGACTGATTGTTTAGGAAAGCGTGTACTGGGGAGCTGGAAAAATCCCCTTGGTAAATGTGGCGTGAAGCTTTTACCACAAGAGAAACTTTCTGTTTCTGGTGTGGTTAAAAAGATTAGTTCAATTGCTTGCTGGATTAAAGTAATTCCACTTCTGTGTCTTTTTCAGTTTTGAATTCTGAATGTTTTAGTTTGTTTAAGGTTTACTGTTTGACAGTTCTTGCTGATAACATCTTTCTGACTTTACATTGAGGGTGATTTAGTAGACAAAATAAATGTGTGTTGCCTGGCTTGTTAAGGAATTCCAGAGCCTAGATTTAGTGCAGGGTCTGGGCTAAGGGCATAGGCAGGCTGGAGACGGAGCGCTCCGATGCTGGGCTTTGGCAGAAACAGGCACAGTCGTGCGGCTTCAGAGGGAGGAACACTTCCACTGTGTAGCAAGTATTCTAGAAGAAAACTGGGTCTTGTACTTCTTAGCCCTGTACAGCTGGAATGTGATTACTCCTGGGACCCTCTATGCGATATCCCAATGGAAATGTCGTATTTTCCTTTAAGTGAGACAAGGAGTGTGTTTTGGCATAATGCTTGGTTGACTTTATACGTATGAAAAACATTGTAAGTCCAGGTCTGATGTTGAGTAGAGAACGGCCAGTCCCGGGTTCTTGTGCTTGCCTTGAAAAGCAGAATTTTAGTTGAGTTTTGCACTTGACTCTCTCTGGGTTTCTTTGTTTGTGTTTTCCCCCCAGACTCTCCCTGAATGGGTTGGATAGTTCTTTTGGGACCTACTTGAAACCATTCAAGAACAAGCTGCCTCCTTCACAGCGTAGAGCTCTCTGACACAGACCAAGGGATCGAGTTCAGTGTATTACCTCATTTCTGCTGGTTTGTTTTAAAGCCATGCTGTCATTTCAGCCTGCTTCTGAACATGTTCAGAACAGGTTTTTACAGAAGCTGAGGCCAGTGGAAATGTTATCCTTTTTACTCACTTTCCTTGGAGAGGATTAAAGCAAATAAACAGGCAGTGGCTCATCCTGCTCCAAGTCTGTGTGCGCTGCCTTGAAGGACAGAAGTGGAAGGAACAAGTACCCTCTCCTGGTGTCAACCGGCACCTTTTCCTTACTGCCATTGGGCTCCTTCCAGGTACCAGATCCACCACAGATTTACTTGTTGACAGCTGTGATTTCTTTGACTCTTCTGGTGTGCTGGAAACAGTCTCTGCTTTGGAAATCATTACAGCTGTGTAACTTGCACATGATGAGTAATGGCTTCCTCCAGGTTAACTCCCCCTGCTCGGAGTGTTTCCACTGTGCTCATCTTTCCCTGTCTGCCCAGTCCTGCCCAGAGGTGAGGTACTGGATCTCCATGCAGCAGCTTCCCTCGTGCCTTGGAGAGGAATTGCAGGTAAACATCAGCCTGCCTGAAAAAGACACTTTGCAAGGATGAGCCTGGAAAATAAATTAAAGACTCCAGTAAATATCAAAATGCAGTAGGGGTTATTGGCTTAATGGCTACATGACAAATTTCCTTCTCCTCAGTAGCACCTCTGTCATCCAGAAAGAGGTGACCAGCTACATTCTTTTCTCCTAGGAAAAAAGTTACCATATCAACTCCCTTTCTTACAGTTCACAAAAGTACAGCTAACTCTCCTCTCCAAGGCTGTTGAGGTGATACAAGCCTGAGCTGTTTTTGTCTTTCTGTGTACAGCTCTCCAGCCTCTTGCTTGTGTTTCAGGCCTTTGTATTCCCAGAAGCTTATTATTTTTTCCAATATAGCTCTTGGCATGTCAAAAGATATTGCCGAGATCTTTGTCTTGCCAATGTCCTTGAGTTATGCTGGCTGCAGCACTGTTTTCTCCCTTGCAGGCCAGCCAGTGCTGTTCCAGTAGGGTTTAGGAACCGCGTTAGCACCGTGGACACGTGCGTCCCCTGGCAGTTTAGCCCTGGAGGGACTGGCATGTGTGATTGGAATTCCCGCAGTCCTGGAGTCTGAGCATTGGAACACTCTTCGTGTGGCTGTCCACTCAATGATTTGCCAATTTTACTTTATTTGCATTGCCTTATTAGGGATATGCAAATGATGACACCCTTATAAGGCAATGCTGCCCTTATATGACAATGGGGGTGTGACTATGCTAATGAGGCCCTGGTAAGGGCTTTTTAAAATCACATTTTTGGGGGTTAGGCCACGCCCCTTTCCCTTCCCCCCACGCCTTAAAATTCTCTTTCCCCCCCCCCCATTTTTTACCGAAAATATCCCATTTTTAACCCAAATTTTTCCAATTTTTACCCATTTTTTTTTATTTTTTGCTACAAATTTTCCCATTTCCCCCCCCCCAATTCAGGAGGGTCTAGTTAGTGGGTATGCTTTGAATATGGATTGGGGTCAAAAGAAAAATCAATTCCTTTCAGTTAGCTGGACAAGTAACCTAAGCAGCACTGTTTTGCTTTCTTTTAATATATATCTATATATATCTATATCTATAGCTATAAAATGAATTTTAGGCTTATTTAAAGATCCTGCATTTTTGATTCTGTGTGAAACTCAAACTGTTATGACTCAATCTTTGCACGAGAATCCGCAAGGGAGGAAGCAGAAGAAGGTGAATACCGACTTTGTGTGTTTAAAAAAGGATGGAAAAGTTTCTCTGCAGATGGGTACATACCATGAGTGTATATGTATACAGCCACAATACCCCCGCTGAGTGTCGGGAGTGTATGTACAAGTGTTCACACGCACACACTCACACCTATCTCTGTTTAGTCTCTGGAGAGATGGAAATGTCACTGGATTCTAGCATTTTCCTTGGTTATAGTTTCTGTGTCCAGGAACCTCAGGCTTGTTTCTATGGCAGCTATTCCCAGTTCAGCTCTTTCCTCAATCCCCATGTGGCAATAAGTGGAAGATGTGACACTCACGGTGAGTGTGTCCCAGGGGCTGAGCGTGTGGCAGAGCTGTGTGCAGGTGACAGGCTCACACGGGAGGGACTCGTGTGCAGCAGGCTGCAGCACGGCCTCCCGTGGCACCTGTCTCTTGGCTTTCCGTCAAGGGTTTCACGGACCAGCCCAGATCTCTCTCTTCCTTTCTTCCTTTCTTCCTCTCCTTTATTTTTTTCCTTTCTTTTCCTTCCCTGTTGCCCTGCTCTGAAGCAGGACTGCAAGATCAGGATGGCATCGTGAGTAGGAACGCTAGGGAACCTGTGCTGCACTACACAGGCTGACTAATCTCCCTTTAAATAATCTCCCTTTAAATAGGCTGGAAGCACACTGGTGAATTTCTGTTTCAGGAGCCATAAATAGCCAGACCCATGCTGGTAAGTAGCGAACAGCGCAGTTATTTGTTCCAGGAAAGGCTTCCTATTTCCTTCATGTTATTGCATGGATAGCTGTGATCTGGTCCTGGTGACACTCCGTGCAGCGGCGGTGCTGCTGCCTTTGCTCACGCTGCCGTATCTCCTGCCACAGTCAGGAGGGAGCAGCTGTTCCTGGGAGAGACTTCTCTCTCCTGTGGCTTTGGATCAGAGTGGCAGTGGAGCTGTGGCTTGCTGTGCTCCGTGCCGCTGGCTTTAGCTACAGCAGTGTAGTCCAGACCCTTCTGAGCAGAGCTGTGAGTTCAAAAATCTCACTGGTGTTTATAGCATCTGGGAGGTGAAAGCGAGGAATATTTGAACACTCACTGCCTAGCTATGCGTCTGGATAGAGTGGAGTGTATGGTCCTGTGAGCTAGCTAGCCTTGTGCTTCAGACTTGTCTGGAGGATAAACTCAGTTTATCTGTGTTGTCCTAACTCAGGAATAAACACTGTAAAAAAAATAATTATTGACCAAGTCTGTGTTAGGCTGGCTAATATAATCTTCTTAAAGATGGAAGAGTGCAAACTGTTCCAGGTGGGTATATGCACTCTGAAGCTGCCTCCATACACGGTCCTGAATTATCAGGGCAGCCTTCAAGAACATCAGGAGCTGATCTGTGTCCAGTAGCTGCTACAGCACTTTCCAAGATTTAGGTAAATAGGAGAATCCTCAACGAAAAGTGCATCAAGTCTTGCCTCAGCAAGGTAGGAGGCATTTGAATTTCTTACTCATAGTGTATTGTCATCTTCTTCCTGCCATCCTACCCACTCAATGCGTCAGAGATCTAAGGCTTGATTTTTTAATATTTGTTTTTCTTTTTTCTTCCCTGCCTTCTCTGCTGAGCAGGGGATATCCAAGCCTTCAGTCTCTGGTGCGTCATGTCAGAGAATTTTTTTTTTCCTTTTATCTTTTTCTCTTTTTTTCTTTCTTATTTTTCCCCCCATCTGCTGAGACATAATTCCCTCAATCTACTGGTTTTTATAGGGCGGTGAGTTGGCTCACTGGGGAGGCTTGGTGCAAGAGGACAGAGGGCTAAGTGGGTCTGAGGAGAGGAAGAGAGGCTGTGTGGGGGCACAGCACAGACCAGTTACACAGAGGCATCTTCCCTGAATTCTCCCTCATGTTTGCTTTCCTTCATAACACTGCTTTTAAATCATTGTAAAGAGGACAAGGTTTCTGCCTGGTCAGAAGTTCTGCCCAAAGCAATGTGACACCATTCAGACTGTTCTTTGATCTTATGGAAGGATGGGTGTTCTTCTCCTTTCCTTATTCATGCTCAGTGCTTACCATCCTCAAACTGGGGCACCGCTGGGGCCAGGGATTGCCTCAGCGTGTCATTTACATGGGATTTGAAGCTTATATTTGGCAAAGCAGAAGTTCTGTGCCAAGTTTTGGATACAACAGAGACATTAATGGTCTTCTGAGGGAAAACACTGCAATGTCTTATTATCAACAGTCTTCTGAACTACAGAGTAAACAAAAACTGGCCCCCGAGCCTGTGCATTTAATTAAAAAAGGCACAGCTTTTCATTAACTGTATTTGGTGTACTTACCTTGCAACACTCCAGTCAGACCAACCAGGCTGCTCCTGGGGTAAGTTTGACCTGAGTTCCAGCTACTATGCCACGCATAGGTTCTTGCTGGAAAAGCAGAAGGAAAAGACAAACCTGAAAGTAGCAGAAAGTGTGTTTCAGTGCAGGCCAGGTCCCAGTGAGCAGAGCGCAAAAAGCAGTGGGATCTGCCCCATCGCATTTCGCTGGTGAAAATGCAGTGTGCTCTGTCCTCTTCCCTTTAGCACAATGGCTGCGTTCCCTGTCTTGGAGCAAGAAACGTTGTTCCGGAATGGCACCTGGAGCTATCGGATTCCAGCCCTGCTCTACCTGCCACGGTTCAGCATGATCCTGGCCTTTGCTGAGGAGCGGGAGGACCCGGTGGATGAACATGCCAAGCTGCTAGCCATGCGCAGAGGCGTGTACGACCCAGCCACGCAGCACGTCCAGGTACCGCTGCAGGGAGGAGCAGGGGACACGGCCCCTGTTCCGCCCACCTGCCCCAAATGAGCTGAGCGCATTTGCCCGCTTGCTGTAGGGACGGGGCAGCTTCTCCTCCCCAGGTACAGGAGACAAATCTGCCTGTAAATAACGCACGTCTCGTTATAACTGCTGGGATTCAGCCCTATGGGCAGCTCTTTGGGGGGACTAACGTGGAGAGGATATTCTGGGGGTGGCTTTCACCCATGATTGCAGAGCTGGGGATGCAGATACAGAGATGGGACATAAGTCCTGTTGTAGCAGAAAAAATGTGGTGGAGAGGCAGAAATACCTCAAGGAGGAGGAAGAAATGCCACTAGGATGGGGAGGCGTAAATTAGTGATCAGTGTATATTCTTTTTTTTTTTTTTAAATTCATCATCTGAGGACTCATTTCTAGTTTAAAAAACAATTGAGAATTGCTAGTCTCCCCAGACAAAAAAAGTGTCTGGTTTGTTGGTGCCAGTGAATGGGCTACCTTATTAACCTACCAGTTATTAACAATTATGCTGCCGGGGGGTGGTGGAAACTCTATTTATAACAAATTTTTGCGTATGCAAAGCCATTAATATATTTGGGGAAGAAAGGTAATTATATTTTTCTATTCGGAACTTTCATTGGTTGTCTTAGAGTATAGGCTCTTAAGAGCTGGAGTCTGCCTAGCCGAAGCAGCCTCTGAGCCCACCTGCAGTGTCCGACCATTCAGGTAACACCTTGTGCGACTCCCTGTAATTCAGTTAGTAGGGTTCAGTTGGTCAGAAACTTAGTCATTTGTGTTCACATGCTAGAGTTTCTTAAAATGGAAATATTATTCAATAAAAGTTAATATTAGTTGGATAGAAAAACATGAGATATGAACAAAAAGGCTAATCAGCAAATCAGGGCAGAAAAGCCAGTGATCTTACTGGAAACTACTGCTTCGCTTACCAAGGCAATAACACTACGCAGTCACAGTTTTCTAACTGCAATGCTAGTGTTGGAAATGCGATTGTGTTATGTGCTATTCATGTGAAGAAAACAGGGCTTGCTGGGTAGTTATACCAGCTCTGCGACCTATTTTCTGAGTCAGACAGCTCAGGGGCCAAATCTCCACACCAGAGCCATGCAATCGGCCCTAGCAACGCACCTCCGTGTAGGCTGGGATGCCCGCTCACATCCTGATCAAAGTGGAGGAACAGGAGCCTGAACGAAAAGGAATTTGTCGTCATCCAGGTTGCTTGAAAAGGGCTCGGGTTTCTCTGTGACCTCCTAAAAAACATTGACACAGCACAGTGTCTGTACTATCACACTTTGACCACTGGGCATGTCTGTGTGCCATATATATATTTGTGAGGATTTCTGAAAATTCAGCCGCTCTAGCTTTTCAAATGGTGTCATCGGCCACCAGCTGCATTGAGATACGGAGCTATCAGTTCCTTGGGAGTAATTGAAAAGGACATAACCCACCTGCATGGTGAAGAGTACATGATTTGTGTCATCTGTGTGGATGTTTCTTGTGCTATATGGACACAAACACACGTAGCCGACCAGGCCGAGGAGCCAAAAAGGAGAGCAAAAGGAGAGAGCAAAAGGAGAGAGCAAAAAGAGAGCAAAAAGAGAGAGGGCAGAACTCTCTGACCTTTATTTATATGTTCTTAGAAACTACCGTGGATTAGAGGTAGACATTACTACTTCTCAATTACATTGGTCAAAGCATCCATCTATCATATTTCTCCGCCGAGGAGAATAGAATGAAAACAACAAAGACAGTTAACAAAAACATAGATGGTTAGCAAAAACTATAGCCATGTTTACAGCAGAATGTGTGAGAAAGTATCACAGCAAAGAGAAACATTGAAAAACTGCAAAACTCAAGACAACACATCTGAGTAATTTTCACTTGCCTCTGGCAATGCCAGATTATTGTCTTCCCATTTCTTGCTCTATCCATTATCCTGGTTCTGTTCTTCCCATGCTCTTCTGTAGCTTTTATCCAGGTATCCTTGCTCTAGAACGTGGATCTCTTTGTAACAGTGTGTTCCATTCTTGTCTCCCTTCCCACGGGCCCTGGCAGTGGAAGAGGATGGAGACCCTTGTCAGTGCACAGCTGGAAGGCCACCGATCCATGAACCCCTGCCCGGTATACGATGAGGTCTCGGGGAAACTCATCTTGTTCTTCATAGCCATCCCAGGAAAGATCTCTGAGCAGCATCAGCTGAGGACAAAGATCAACCTGGTACGTCTCTGCTTTGTCACCAGCATGGACCAAGGACGCACCTGGAGCGCTGCCCAGGACGTCACCAATGGCACCATTAGGAATGAGTACAAGAACTGGGCCACGTTTGCGGTGGGGCCGGGTCACGGATTACAACTGCTCAACGAGGCCCGGAGCCTTGTGATTCCTGCCTACGCCTATCGTATCTTGGACCCCAGGCAACGCCCCACCCCTCACGCCTTCTGCTTCATCAGCTCTGACCACGGGGCAACGTGGGAGATGGGCAACTTTGTGGGGCAGGAGAGCGCAGTGGAGTGCCAGGTAGCAGAGGTGCACTCCTGTGGCAGAAAGGTCCTTTACTGCAACGCGAGGAGCAGCAGGGGAGCCAGGATCCAGGCTGTCAGCTACAACCACGGGCTGGACTTTGAGGGCGGCCAGCGGGTTGAAACGCTAATAGAACCTCCCTCTGGATGCCATGGAAGCGTTGCTGCCTTCCCACCTCCCCCAGACGCCATATGTCAGGATAGTTGGTTACTCTACGCTCATCCTACAGACCCAAGAGGTCGAAAAGATTTAGGAATTTACCTCAATAAAAACCCTTTAAATCCAGCACACTGGACAAAACCCAGCATACTCTTCAAGGGCCTGTGTGCTTATTCGGATCTGCAGTACATGGGCGTTGGGCCCGATGGCTCACCTTTGTTCTCCTGCCTCTTTGAATATGGGACCCACAGGCAATGTGAAGAGATTATTTTTGTCATGTTCACCTTGAAGCAAGCCTTTCCCTCAGAACACTGAGTCTCAAGCCTTCCATCAGCATCCCTCCAAAAACCACCTTTGCTGATGCTTTTCCCTGTCATTTCTCATCCCTCAGCAGAAGGGGTTTTGTACTCCTGCTGCACACATAGTTTGGTGTTGGCTTGTTGCATCTGTAGATTGTGGAGTCTATTAAACATACCACAACTTAACATGTTTGATTTTGTTTTCTATTGCCTGTTCTCCCTTTTTGCCTTTCCCTCTGGCTGCCTTTTTACAAACCACATGCCCGAAACAAGTGTGACCTTTGTACAGGGCTTCTCACCTTGAGGTGTCTGACAGACTTCATCAGGAACATGTGTGCTGGCAGCGCAGGGACTGCAAGGGAACCGATGGCAGCAGGGTAACGCCGAGTGGTATTTAGTGAGTTGTGGAGAAAGCTCTAGAGAGGGCACTGGCTTACTACCCTGTATCTGCTGTCATCTTCAGGAAACTGCTTGGGCTCTGGGAAGGAGCACTGCTCTTGCAGCCGGTGTAGGAATGCAGGCACCTCTAATTTCCAGGGCTTTCTGTCTCCTTGTTTCAGCAAGGCCATGCGATGCCTTGCTCCTGGGATATTCCTTGCTCATTTCTTCAGTGCATCTGGGGCTGCCTTGCTGAGTTCCCAGGGGCTTCTCTCTAACTTAACCTTCTTACTTCCCATGCTGTTTCTTTGCTTACTCACTCTTGCTTACTCGGCATTGAGAAGCTGCAGTTTCCCATGTGTAAGGAAACCACAGCCTTGTCTGCTCTGGCTGCTCCCTCTCCCTGGGCAGTGACAGCAGGAGTCACTGAGGATGCCAGGATCCTTCCATGCTGGGGGACAGAGCAAGGGCAAAAATGGCATTTTGCCTAATGGGAACTGCAGGATCAGGACAGGTCTGCAGAGGGAGCTCCCAAGTTAGAGTCAGAAGGGGAAATGCTTGCTGGTCTTTCTAACACAAGTGCTATGATCCACACAGCAGCTACTCTTGTCGTTGAGACAACTCCGTCTTGTTATTACAGAGTCGTATTGGCATCTGAGGCACTGTGTCAAACAAATAACATTACCCCACTTGCAGCAAAAAAGCACCAGTGTCGGAGGAAGGAGACCTGACCAAGGCCAGAGGACCGTAAAACACTCAAGCTGGAAGGCTTTCCAACATAGACAGGTTTTCAGCAGATTTCTGAAGGAAGCAGCTACAGTTTTGGTGAGAGAGACACTATTCTACTGCTAGACAGTGTGATTTGAAAGGAGGCGTTATACAATGACTAGACAAGGGACTGACCAGATACAAATGGCTGCCAGGGGAGACACATCAGAGCAGATGGAGCTAGGAAAGTATTACCCATGCCTCTGGACAAAATTCTGCATGTGAACCAGTCTGTGCTTGTTTCCTGTGTGCTGTATTCTGCATGTGTTCAATGTCTGCAAGGAAAATATGTTTGTTTGTCCTCTTGGTGAAGAAGAGCACCTGCTTTTCAGAGCTGTCTCAGCACACATCCCCTTTGGGGAGCACTGGAAAGCCCCACAGGATCCTTTGCAGTGTCACTGTGCAGGTCTGTGAGTCTCTGCTCGCACAGTGCTCCTACCCTTGCCTTTTACTACTGACAGCTTTAATGGCTGGTGGGAAAAGAGGCCCTGACTTTCCTCACTGTCCAGATTTGTTTCAGGGCACCTGGATGCTGCAGATACCAAGGGAGTGAAGGGATCTCGTGACCTTCCCAGATACACCTGGAACTTGTCAAGCCTTTCCCAGGCAGCAAGTCAGAAACACGCTGGGCTGGAGTAGCAGCATGAGGTGCCTCAGGTAGCCAGGACTTTCTGGGTATTGCTCGTATGTTCTTTAGATGTAGTCCAGAGTCTGAATAACCTTTGTGGCCAACAGCCAGTCACTGATGCCTAAGGAGGGAATGGTATATTTAGATTTTAGCAAAGCTAACAGCTGCCCTATGGACTTAACCTCCTCATCAGGTACTGTGGAATGCTTTAGTTTCATGACATGGAAATGCATGCTTAAGAAGTTTTTATCTGGCCAAGCCTGGCAGTTCCCATGCTGATGCAGTGCACAGGCTGAATGTAAGTGGGGTGGTTGGGCGACCACTGTACATCTTGAATGATGCCACAGACAGTATTGATTTACTGCTTCTGGAGAGGCTGGTGAGTGGACACCCTTCTGGTACAACACTGCCTGGACATCTACAGCAAAATCAGTTTAGATAAAGTGTCTATTGTAGTGTCTCGGAGATAGGATATTATTCCAAGCTAACAAGCCATTAGGGATCACAGAGCTGTTTATGTTAGGGGATTGGGATTCACCTTTTAAGCAGCTGGAGCTGTACTGTGCTTTCTTTGAGGACCAAGAAATACTCACAGAAACCAGTCTGCACATTCAATTGCCACAATCTTCACTTTTATTTGGGTCCCTTCCCCTTGTTTATATCTCTAGGTCAAGGAGTAGCGTGTGCCTGGACAAGGGATTTGAAGGAAATAGCAGCAGCTTGCTAAAAACCTACCTTGGTGGCAGAGTGGATAGGAGCTTAGCAAGCAGCTAATTAGTCTCAGATGTCTAATGAGGGCTTGCACCTGTTACCTGGTGTTAGTTTGCAGAAGAACAGAAGAAGCTCTCCAAACAGTTTCATCCTATCAAAACTCGTGTTGTGAGCAGCTCTGTGCACTCTGCATCCAGATACCTGTCTGTGCACGGAGAGCACTGCGAGGTCAAGCAGTGGTTGGCATTCAGAGCTGTTCTGCTTGCTGCTGCAGCTGTGCTCCCGAGGAGCTACTGGAGCTACCAGAAATCCCAAGGAGCTGGTGCAGGTGAGGTTAGCAGTGAAGTGGGGCCAGGCAGGGCTGTCAGAGCAGCTGCACAGTGCCTTGGCCATATGCAGATTCTCATTTTGGTTGGGTGAACAGAGTTTGTATCATTCTGCAGCTTACAGCTACTGTCCACTGGCAGAGCTGCTCCATGGCACTCAGTGTCTGACTCCCTTTAGGCACCCGAATCCACAGGCGTTTGTCTGCTCAAGGCCTGTGTGGATGTCGGCGGAGCTGAAGGCCAGGTTCAGCTGAGCTACTTCTGGTGTGCAGATAGTGCTTGCTCAGCGTGGACAGGAAGCCCTGCACAGTGCAGTTCTGCTTGTCTAGCAGGGCCCTGTTCTGGCCACGCAGCTTTGGCTGCTGCTGCCCACAGCTCCATCTCAGCGCAGAGGTTAAGCTGGACGCTGCAGACCAAGCCTCTGCATAACTGAAAGCACCAAGAAGGCTTGCTGGGATGGTTCTGGGTTGTGCTGGGTCACTCCTCCTCCACACCCACGCATTCCAGCCTCCCCCTGTGCAGTGACAGTCCTGTTCTCTCCTGCCTTGCTGTCCAAGCAGTGCACAGCACAGCACTTCATGCGTGGTCCCGGTGCTGTGGTTCCAGTGCTTCTCCTGGCTCTGGGAACCAAGGGTTGCACAGGGCTGGCAGGGTTCGTGCCTTTCCTCTGCCTCTGCACTTGGAGTCCCAGCTCTGCTGCTGCTTTCAGGTATAGCTCAAACATGGGTGTGCAGAGAGCAGAGTGGTTGGAGGTACAGGATGGACAACTAAATTTGCCGTGCAGGCAGTGCCGCTGTAGCAATGTCCTGGCATCTGCTGCAAATGTATCTTGGAGATGCAGCGCTAAGCATGCCACACAGCATAGCTGAGGGACAGATGTACAAAGAAGAGGGAAGTGAAAGCTCCAGTTCTCCCCTCTCTGACGCAGGTTACCAGACACGGCTTTTCTCTATCCCACCTTTGGGGATTTAGAGTAGGAAAGATCTTTGAATCCATCTCACAGTGGTTGACAGGGAGCTTTGGTCACAAATCCCCAGTGCAAATCAGCCTTTCAGTCTGCTTCTGTGCATGGAGACATGCCGTAGTAATTTTATGTTTTTCAGTTCTTTGAAGTCCCCTTCTCACACCCAGCTATGAGGACTAGCCAAGGCAGGAATGGGGCAGTTGGTGCCAGGTATCCTAATGCACGGTGTGTTTCTGATCAGAGGTTTATTTATTCCCGATGGAGACCTGTAGTGAGTAGGACAGACAGGCAGGGAAAAAGAGGAAAACTCAAAGGATCTGGCAGGAGATCGTAAATAGGACGGCAGGCCACCAAAGCCTCGGGGACTGGATCTGTGAGGGAGCAGAAGAGATCACCAGCTGGGACTTTTGGACACAAAGCGGGAGGGAAAGTCAGGGAACATGGGCTTGCTAGTTACTTCAGCTGCAGCGTGAAGAGGGAGAACAGGGGCTGCAGGGCTATGTCACACTCTCTCTCTGAGCTGTTTGAGTTGAGGAAGTTGTCCGTGGCTGAGTTTCCTTTCCCTCTCTGTGCTATTGAAACAGGAAGCTGGTGAGCTGAAGCTGCCTGATCGTTACACACAGACACACAGGCGGCTCTGGCAGCTCCTGTGTTGGCATTCGGGTTTCCTCCAGCTCCAGCAATGGATCAGTGCTGGTACCACGGCAACATCACTCGCTCCAGAGCTGAAGACCTGCTCTCCAAAGTAGGCAAGGATGGCAGCTTCCTTGTGCGGGCCAGTGAGTCCATTGCTTCGGCATACGCGCTCTGCGTGCTGTAAGTACGGCGTTCTCCGCGCCCCAGCCCACACCGCTGTCCCTGCTGGGCAGGGGCCTCCCCTGACCCCCCCAGCACCGTACTACAGGCGCTGTACTCACTGGGAGTGTGCAGCCCTCATCAGAGCACGGGTTTCACCTGACTGGGCCATGGGCTGGGGAAGGGTTGGGAGCCAGGCTGAATAAACTCGGAGTTATGTACAGCTGTACTGCTCACGCTGCTCTTGCCCCTGATCCAAAAGGAGAGAATGGTCAAGGCACTGCTGCTGTGCTCTGAGAGAAAATAACCCCTTGAACTTCTGGAGTGTCTTAACGACTTGGGTCAGGTATTTATTTTTAGTGACTCCAGTCCTGAGCCTGGTACCTCCCAGGCACTTTTCTTGCTCTGGTTTAGTGTGTGTTTGACCCCCTGCATGTCCTGTGTTGCATTCAGCAAAAGGCTTGAAATAGTTCCTGGAGCTGTGCACAATATACCCAGCACAGCAATGATCCCACCTGCATCATTAGTGTGGCTCACGGGGTAAATGTTTCATGTGGAAAATGGGGAGAGAAGTGCTGGCAGCCCTGATCCCCCCATTCCGGGTTAGGTCAGGGACCAGAGAGCAAGGCCTCCTGCCCTGGGCTTGTGAGGGGCAGGTGTTATTCCTGGAGGCAGGAAAGCAGGGCTGAGAGGAGACTGAAGTCACTGGGTAAAATCTGAGACACTTGACTTTGCATTACAGAGAGATCAGACAGCTGCTCCCCACGTAGGAGAGATCAAGAGAGCCCTTGTGGGACCCTGTCAGATCCTCTTGGCTGCCATTGTGCAGCAGATCAATGAAACCCATTTCATCTTCACCCCACATTACATTGCAAGCAGGTTTCTCATTTTCTATCTGAAAGTTTATTTCTTTCAGAAAATAAAGGGGATGCTGCTGTTTGTAACTCTGGGCTAACTGCTTGTCTCTGAGGTCAGATTCTGGTGACAGCAGTGTCCGCTGCCGAGCAGCACCGGGCTGGGTAACTGCCCGTGGGCGTAGGTGTTGGACTGCCAGAGAGGAGGGCTGGGGAGTGGGGGGTCCACAAGGTGCAGAGAGCCTCGGTGCCTGCCTGTTCATGTGCTTGTACAACACGGGGAAGAGTTTTGTCTTTCTGGAGGGAGCAGAGGAAGAAGGGCAGCTGCAGATGAACAGCCAGGACTGGCAGGAGGGAGGAGAGACAATCCTGTAGCCCAGGCTGAGGGCCCGGGAGGTCAGTCAGGGCACAATTTACTACAACAGACTGTTGCTTCCATTGAGTGATTTTAGTATTACCCCATGGATTTGACCTGTGACCAGTATGTACACAAAGTGTTTTCACCCAGTGATGGTGGGGATTACAGAAAGGGAAGGTGCTGCAAAAATACCTCCTAACATGCATTTGCATAAGTTTTTCCATTGTAAATGTTTATGCAGCCGGCTTTGAAAGCCTTTTGTGACTTGAGAGACATGGGATCAGGAAATAGAAATAATATAATGACCATGATTTTCTGAACTGGGAGCCAGAGCTTATGTTCTTAAAACCGTTCCGAGGTGGTGAATATGGATGGCTTGATTAAAGAATTGGTGAGCACCCAGCCTTGCCAGCCGGGAGCAGCTGGATCAGAGGTGCAAAGGGCTGGCATTAAGTGCAGTCTGGGAAACATCTCACAGACTGCTGTCAAATGATTTGACAAGCTTTCAGCTTAGGCTGGTTTGCAGTTAGTTTGTGGAGAGGTGGTGAAAAAGTCTTTCCCTCTGAATGTCATCTCCACAGAATGGGCAGCTTTGCTGAAGCTGAAAACTTCCTCAGAGATGTATCAGTTTCAGCTGTGCTATTGACTGGGAAGTGTTTGAATTTTGAGCTCTTCAGTTACTTCTGTTTAAAATGTAGAGAGGCAGGAGACAAAGCATGGGAGAGTGGGGAATTGAAAGGCTGACTGCAAATTGTTTCCACAAAAGAGAATTACATTGAAAAGGAAAAAGTGTCAACTGTGTATAGATATGGAAAACAAAAAACCATTAAGTTTGCTCTGAGAAAGAAATGTCACATTCTACAAAGCTCTGATATTTATTAGGCAGATCAATCAAGATGCAGCAAAAGCATTTATTATTATAATATCATAGAATGAGATAATGATTTCATTGAGGAGCTGCTTTAGGAAAACAGGGTTTGTATAAATATAGACAAGTAGGGGAGGTGTATTTGCAGAGCCTTTTAAGAGCGCCTTGCCTCCTTTTCTGCATCTTAGAGCAGCAGCACTTAGAGAGTGAAAGGCTGGGGAATGCTCCTCCCCCTGCCCTGCTGTCCCCTGCTCTGGTCACACTGCCCCATAAAAGGCAAGAAGTGAAGCTCTTTCCCTCCTCCTTTCTCTGTGCCTAAATCATTTCATCTGTCAGTTTATTGACAAGAAATGGGCTCTTTTACTCACCTGGAGGGAAGGGCTGATCCTGAAATCCAAAAGAGCCTGCTTAGTATTCCCTGCACCTGAACTGCCCCGTTCCTCCAGGGGATCTGTTGGCAGCTCATCGATGAATGGCTGCAGGGCCAACAGCATTTCCAGAGGTGACGCTCAAGGACCAGCTGCAGCTCTGGGAGCCCTGTAAGAGGATCCTGCCTCTGAGGTGCCCTTTCCAATGCCGTGCCTCTCTCCGGTGCACTTGGCACCAGGCCTAGCTCAGCAGCCCTGTGGAGGATCTCCAGACGCTCCCAATATGCACATCATCACCTGTGCATAAAAACAGACAGCAGGAGAGGAAGGAGAAAATGCCAGCCTTGTCACACTGCTTCCTCCTGTTTGGCTGAGAGGACAGGGAGATGACGAGTGCTTGGAGACTTGTTTAAACTGAGGCTGATGCTTTATTTACCCTCCACATGGAGAGCCCGAACAATGGTTGGGCAATTCTGAACTCAGCCCAGCTTTTAGGGAGGACCTGGAATGTGGCAATAACTGGGACCACATAACTTGACAGTCCAGATGCCGGGGAGAGAAAGCCCAAGGGTAAAAATGGAGTAAGAGTCCTGGTCTTCCCCATCCACACACACTAAATTAGGGGATTGGCAAGGAGGATTCCTGCTTTTGATCCTAGGAAGTGCTCCTCCCTTTTCCTGTCTCACCCAACTGCCCTTCTTTCATTGTTCTTATACTGATCTTCCTTGTCCTCGGCTTAAACCTCTTGACAAGAATAATGACAGCAGCTTTGTAAGGTCTGTGTGATGGGGCACTTTCTGTGAAGGCCACATGAGGGTCCTCTTGTGAGCAAGAGCCATTGCGCTGGTTCATTTATCAGTTTCATAATCTCCACACACACAGATTGTCTCTCATCAGCTGCACGAGCAATTCTGCTTAGCCCTGTTTGCGTATCAGTGGGAGGAAATGGTGTAAGAGAGCTGCTCTGACACACAAAAACAAACCCCATTCCCTTCCTTGGGGCATATCCTCACCTGGCATTATTGCCCTGGGATTGGTGAAATTGGCAGCGCTGTAGCTGCCCTGCAGTGCAGGATCCTGTCTGTGGCTTCCAGCTCTGCACCAGGTGTGTAAATGAGGCGTCTGCGAAATGAGCTCTGCAAAAACTTGAATTTTTCTGTGCCCTGTGCATTAATGCTATCAAAAGACACATGTTCATGTGGATACATGACCAAATCCTCCAGACACCCTGAAAAACTCAGCTATGATCTACGAGGAATTTATTTTCATTTCCAGTGTCTCTTTGTGACTCCTCATATCCGGCTGCCTGAAATCGTGGCAGTCTCCTCTCTCCTGCGTGGAATGATTCTGAAAGGTGTGTGATGAACAGACTCACATCCCAGCTCTAAGAGAGATTAGGATGTTTATTGGTTTGCCTGATCTCTCCAGCTGGGGGGCTGACCTCAGCCCACATTTTCTGACAATTCCACAGGTAGTGCCCTGTTTCTGTTACAACCAAGGGAGCTTTGAGCACGGATTCTGTTCTTTCTTTTGAGAAGGGTCGGATTGAAACCAGCACCTTTTGTTGGCTCGAAGTGGTATCATATCTTTCAAGTGCTTTGCACTGAAAATATTTGATCAATCTGTTGTTGTAAGAAAGATAAAAATGTATTTTCTAGTCAGTACTTCTGGGGTGAGCTGCAGAAAACCCAGCAGCTGCTGAGGAAGGTCAAGCTTACAGCACTGCTCAGGCTTCCCTTGGGCTCCCCCGCATTGGTGTGACCCTCCACTGGGCACAAGACTCCTCCATCCTCCCATTAAATAAGAATCTAATTGACTTTAGCTGGCACAAAATATTTGTTGTGGGTGCTCTACAGCTGCACATGTACAGTGTGCATCCACACAGGATGGCAAGGTGGGTTTTCATTTAGGCTGGTGTTTAGGATTTGTGGATAAAAATGTGCCTGGCAGTCAGCTGTGATTTAGCTGAAATATATTATTTGCTTTTTCCAATACAAGTCAATGCACTAGCCCTTCAGTTTACTCATTTATTGTTGATTTTGGCCCTTTGCCTTTCGGATTTCTGCTTTTTCATTCCTTCCTGAGATGCCCACTCTACTGACAGCTAGAGCCACTTGGTGTTTTCTCTCTTTCCGGCCAGAAGAAGAGTGGAATAACTCCCTCTGAGCTAATGCTGATATCACTTTCTGCAGTGACATCTGCAAGCAGATGTTCCTGTTTCAGTGACCAGGAGCACTTCAGGTTTGTGTCAGTCCACAGACTTCAGGGAAAGAAAGAGAGAGAAATGTTTAAAACCCTTGTGCATGAAGCAGTCTTTGTGTTTTAGGATTTTCCAATGCCTTTTCTCATGGGGAGGGATGTTGTAGTGAGATTCCCTTCTGGACATGGTCTAACCACATCACCTGTGGTCTGTTCCAGGTGCCGGAATTGTGTTTACACCTACCGAATTCTGCCCGATAAAGAAAATAAGCTAATTGTCCAGGTAAGCCATCTCTGTACTATTTGGTCCCACAAAAATGTACTGGAGAACTGCTGGCTTTCAAAGTAATTCTAACACCAACAGGAAAAGGATATAAGGAGTTAAATTAATGTCAGGCCAGCACGGTGCTGGTCTCCAGCCCACTGCTGTGGAGCTTTCAGCCTTCGGTCTGGTCCACAGCTGTGGCCATCGGCACGCTCATTAACACTCATGCCTCCAATTCCGTGGCACAGCCAGGTTTTGTAGAACTGAGAAGCTCAGCACATGGAATAACTTTTCCTCTGAAGCCAATTTCTTATCAATACATCATGGATCTTTTCCATCCAAAATTGCAGCACAGTTGCCTTCACCCAGAGAACGTAAATTGAGTTCTGGTCTCAGGATCCAGAAAGTATCAAGATTGAGGTCAGGAGTTTCAGATGTTCTGTTTATTACTATTTTGATTTAGGAGCCTAAATGAGCCACTTCCCCTTCCTGTGCCACCTCTCAGCCCCTTTTCTAAAAAATATAAATCATGAAACTTGGGGTGTAGAGGGAGGCATGGTCTCCTACAGCCCCAAGAACTGGGTGTGGGTTTATGGGGCAGCAGTGGGGGCTGCAGCCTACCCATGCTCTTGGCCCAGTCAGTGCTGCTGGGCATTCCCTTCTAAACTGAATGGAAATGCCCCTGACACCCAGTCTGCCTCGCTGTTCACAGTGGGTCTACAGTCATCCCTTCCCTTTTCAGATGACAACTAGCTTCCCACACTAGAAATCAGATTTCCAACAACTTCATGAGCAGCTTACACGCCTCCCATGCACCATGTTCGTTGTGTATTTGCTCACGTGCTTTGGGGTTCGTTGTGTATTTCCTCACGTGCTTTGGGGTTATCAGTGTTTCTTTGAGATCTGCACTAAGAGGCAGCATATCTGACACTGGAGTCATGAGTTAGTGTGAACAGCGGAGTTCTGGCAGCTTGCTTTCAGCTGTGGGCTGTCGTGGGACCCTGCTGCTGCTGGTGGTGTCCTTGCTCTTTGCGCTGGCAGCAGTATGATAAAGGGAACTTGTGGAACCCCAACTCTGAGTAACTTTGGGGTATGAGTTTGACAGCTGCTTTGTCTTTGGGAAAACAAGCACAGAAATGATCTTGTGTTGGGTTTTCCCCTGCGGGAGAGGAAGAAAGGCAGGCCAGAGAATATCTGCAAAGGCCACACAGCCCCACACTTTGTCCCTCCGTGCCCTGAGTGGCCTGGGTGCCCTGGGCAAGCCCTGTCCCCTCCTTGTCCCTCATCTGTCCCGCTGGCAGGCGGTGTGAGAGATGCTGGCCATGCAGCCTGGCCTGCAGCCTGTTCCAGCAGGACACAGATGCCGTGAGTGACAGGAGAGTCTGAGACCTGAGCAGAGAGCGATGTGCCTGTGTGCAGCAACCCTCCAGGAGCGCCAGGCCACAGGCGGCTCCCAGCGAAGGTCTGGGCAGGGAGCTCTGCCCATCCCAGCCCAGGAAGGGGCGAGTTGCCCTTCCCAGCTTGTGCTGCATCTGTGATTGTTTCTGCTGTGACAAAGGGGCTGTTTTCATGCACAGCTTGTATCTGCAGGTCAGAGCCCTGCAGCCATAAGAAATCGGTGTTGCTCTCTGCTGTAGCAATGGGCAGCTCTCGTGCTGGATCAAGGTTTATGAGCAAGCAATTCGTAAGGTTCTCCTGGGCCCCATGGTGGGATTGTGAGGGATTTCTCTTGTTCCTGTGTCATGGAATGCAGAGGGGCTGTGGTGCAACACCTTTGTAAGCTGGGTTACCGGGAGCTATAGGCTGAATATCAGGAGTAGGCTAAATAAAGTCTGTTGTTAACTCCTGTTTTGAAGGCACAACACCTCCTGCTTTGTGCTGCCTCATTCCAGTTCTGTGGGAGAGGCAGAAGAAGGGGGCTGGCTTCTTCTGGCAAGAGAAAGATGCAGTGAGAGTTGTAAATGAGGCTCAGAGGAAAAGCAGTCCTGTGTTCTTGGCTGCTGTTCTTGGTACAGTGTTCCAGCTGGGCCGGGCTTTTTTTTGGTTGCTTGTCTGTTGATTTTCTGATAAACAAAAACACTTTGTGTGTATTAAAATATCAGATTTTTGAAAATATCACTTCTTTGCAAGGATGTAAAAGCTGTTGAATAGGATGGAATGTTGACATTTTAAAAAATCCCATTAAAAATTGTAAGAGTCTACTAATCCTATGGAACTAGATCAGGTGTTAATACAGCAATTGGTACATGCTTCTCATTTCTGAGTTTATAAAAATTATATAGGAAAGACTCAATACTCAGTCCTGAGATTAGCCTGTATTAGTTACAAATATGAGCCCTGATCGCCATCGTGACTGGGATTTTTTACCTGCACAGTGCTTCTTCCTGAAACAAGGGCTGCCTTCCTGCCCAGGTCTGGGCCGTTGTCTGTCAGGAATTTTTCTTGATGCCAGCAGGTTCAGGAGATCTGTCATACCACAGCTACATACACAGCACATGTGATATCACAGCTCTCCCTCTGCCACTCTGTGGAGCTTTTTCACCCTTAGAGCTGCAAGTCGCATCACTTTTTTGTTAAGTCTTGGAGAGTACATTTCATTTTTCTCTTTTAAATTAAAGCCTCATCCCACCCTAGTGGAATGATAGTGTCATTTTTTTTTTTTGCATGGTTAAATTAACTGTTCAAGGACAGATGGCAGAAAGGGAGGTGCACATTTTTGCATGCAAAGGTGCACTTTTGCATCCAGGCTGAAGAACAAAATATTTGCATATGTCCTTCCAGCATTTTGTGGCCTGGTTTGTGATCTGTCATTGGGATTCCACACCTGCGTCAGCTCTACAGCAGTTAGTGTGGTCAGGAATCTCTCTTGCCTGCCATATCTGGAATTCCTCTGGTGTCCTCCCCAAGCATACTGAGCTGTAGAGGTCACTGCCACAGGCTGTTTTCTTTAAACACAAATAGGATTTTTGCCTTTCTTTTCTGATGAATTTTCTCCTTTCATTACCTGAGACTTCAGAATGTATGTGAAGAAAGCAATAGCTTGGATGAATCAAACTTGCATCCAGCTGATGAAAGCATATTTAAGGAAGGAGGGTAGGGGTAATGAAAACCCCTTGAAACACAGGATCTGTAACAGAAAGAGAGCTCTTTAGGCTGAGAACAATTAGTCATCAAGATATCTCTGCAAGTCTGCAGACTTTGCTGTAGCAAGAGAGAACAGGAAGAGAGCAAATTGCAGAGTTACACAGAGATCCAGGAGCAGGGGCAGGCGGCTGGGAATAACTGCCCGAGGAGCTCAGCTGCTGCCTGCCTGAGGGCACGTCACAGCTGGGGTGCTTCGCTTTCTTCTCCCTGGAAACAAATATGATTTGCTCTTGCTCCAGTGGGAAGATATAATTGATGTGTAGTTATTGACTGTTTGGGGATTAGCTGAATGAAATCATGTTTGTGCAAAGAGGGGTCAAGCAGCAAAGGAGTCCTTGGCATCACAGGATCAAACTAAACACCAGAGACAAACTAAAGACACTCAAATTGTCTTTCTCAACTAGGCATCTGTGACCAGTTCTTGCCATTCAGGTTCAGGGAAGATGTAACTTTCTTGTGCTGTCACTTGAAAGTATGTCATTTATATTCAACTGTCTGAGGTGTCATCACTGCCCACTCTGCACTCCTTGTGACCTTAGCACCCCCTCCACAAATGGGGAACTTGGCCCGGTCAAGGATTGGGTTACTAAAAATAATTTTAGACATCCATGCCTGGCTGACCTTACCAGGATCAGAGGGTGTGTGTGATACATCAGTATTCATCCCCCCTCACTTTGGACGTGCAGTCAAAGCCAAGTTGTATCTGTAGTCAGCAGGAAAGAAATCAGATTCTCATCGGGGTGGGCTCAACTGTCCTTGGCAGGTCCTGGCTCTGTTGCCTAAAGATAGGCAGCCCTTAAACTGCCCAAGCTGGCAGGCTGCAGTTGGGTGAGGGTGTTCCCAGCACAACTAACTTGTTGTGAGAAGGGATCACAAAAAGCTGCCTTCTTCTCATGCTCTATAAGAGACTGTATTACAGTAAGGAAAACATTCGTGTTTTTAAAGTTACAGCCTGTCTTTTTCTTTCCTTGTCCCTTCCCTGGGCAGTCCTGGCTGCGCAGCTCTTTGACAGAAGGCAGCAGCATGTCTGCATCTTCCTGCTCCCCGCTCCGTGGGGAAACATCGGAAATGTTCACTTTGCAGTCGTAGTGCCAGTTCATCATTCCTGTGTGCACAAGCACTCCTTGCATTTGTGTGAATTTCACTGTTTTAAAAAATTACTTACATTTATACTTACTGCCTGTTGCAAAGGAAGAGCCTGACCCTTTTTACTTGTGGGTTTTGCTGACTTCGGTGAAAATGATAGATGCCCTGGCAGCACTGTTTTACAGTGAGTGATCATATAGCTCTTTTTTTTTAAATTTTTCTGGTAATTTTCTCCTGGTCTGACACGGGGCTTAGTGCAACAGGAAGCAAACAGTGCTATGTGAGCAGTCAGCAAGCAGGGCAGCAGCCGTGACTCACTGTGCCAACTGACACCAAGCGCAGGTCACCAGCGCGCTCCGCAGCGCCCAGGAGGCAGGAGAGGCCCTGAACACTGCACAGGGTTTTCTGCTGAATCCCTCCCTCCCCAGTGCCCTTCTAGAAACACATTTTTGGGAATCATCTTGGTTTGTACACTGTGTATGGGCTGACTAAATATGCAGAACAAACGGAATCCTCTCTCCTGGGATGGACAAGATGTACCATGAGAAGGTTGCCCGTCGCGTCACTGTGGGCAGGGTTTGTTCTGGCTCCTGTTTCTGAGTCCTGCCGGGTGGAGCTGGGGCAGAGGCTCCATCCGGTGTGCAGAGCTGCTCTGGAGCGCAGGCTGCTGTCCTGCCAGCAGATCTGACAGGAGTTTAGGTCAGTTCCTGCATTCCTGCTGTCACTGCTGCTGTCACCAGCGGCAGAGACACTGGCTGCCTGTGCCACACGCTGTAGCACCGGTCAGGCCAGCTAGGCCGAGGAGCCCAAAGGAGAGCCAAATAAAAGACCACACAGAGACAGCAAACGGAGAGGGCAAAAAGAGAGAGAGGGCAGAACCCTCTGCCTTTATTTATATGTTTTTACAAATGACCGTGGATTGGAGGTAGGAATCGTTACCTCTCAATTCCATTGGTCAAGGCATCAATCTATCATATTTCTCCACCCAGGATAGTGAAATGATAACAACAGAGACAGTTAACAAAACATAGATAGTTGTTAAGAAACCATGGCCATGTTTACAGAAGAATGTGTGAGAAAGTATCACAGCAAAGAGAAACACTGAAAAACTGCAAAACTCAGGACAACAACACGCAGCACCAGGTCCATTGTCAGCGCTTCACAGAGAGATGCAGAGTTTTCGTTGTTCTCTCTGTTGCTGCTCTGTAATCTCAGTGTGCTGTGCTGCTCTGGCACACGTGGCCACGAGAAGGTTTTCTGTAAAAGGACTTTGTGATTTGCTGTGGATTTTGCTAATTTATCTGTATCTGATCACAACGTTTCTACTGGGCAATTGCTCTGGAGCTGGTTTCATTGGGAAAATGCTTCAGGGTGAGGCTCAGCCACCCACCACTGGCAGCTTCTGTCACGGCTCCGCGAGGGGTTTGTAGCTGCTCAGCTCTGAGGGCACAACCTCGCGGGCTCCAGCGAGCACAGGGCAGGCACAGGGCTGCCCAAAATGCCACTTTCAGGTGGCACAGAGGCTGTCTCAGGAAAAGACAGCGATGAGAACGGAACAGATCTCACCGGAGTTCATTCTTACCGCAGGAAACTCACCGTGCTCGTGCAGCTCTGTTGGCACTGCAGGGCTGAGAGATAATCTGACTGGTCTTGCATAGAAAGAAGGCACAAGTGAACAACCAGAAAATACTTATAAGCAATGTACTGAAACGTGGTTAGGGCAGCACATTTCTAGTATGTCCAAAACCATAATTTAATTATATTAAGCTTCATCTTATTACCAAAAGGTATAGATATTCAAATTTGAATATTTTTCAATATAATTTAATCAGTTTGTAAAGGACTTTACATGTAGGACTGAAAGTAGTTTACAATCAAGGCTTAGCAAAATCCATATACTTCCTGTTTCTGCAAACTATCCAAATCTGTTTATACAAGGAAAATGTTTTTTCCACTCTTGCAGCTGAGGTAGGAATGAACTTAATGCACTACGCAGGTTTTGGAAAGCTGAAAGAAGCGTTTAATAAGAGAACTAGGTATTTCCTGAAACATGCACATTCCTGCCACTGAATCTCTCAGTATAGAAAATTCTTCATACAAACAAACCATATCCAGCTTTTGTCTAGTTTGAACCCTTCCAGCATGTTTCCAGTTTCCTGAAATAGAAAAAAATAAATTCAGAGAATATGGTTTAAATCAGGTTAAAGTGATATTATTTTGTTTTTCAAGGTTCAAAAAATGTAATCAGGTATTTGGAAGCAAATGTATGCCATGAAGTGAAATCCCTTTTCCTTTTATCTGGGTGTGCTATCAGATAAAATCTCCCTCTAACGAGTGAAATGCAAATGAATGTCATCAATTTCTTTTCCTGTTTGCCCTCCAAGAAAGGTGTTATGTCGTAAAGCCTTCATCACGCTCAAACAATTGAAAATGCAAATAGCAATTCCTCGCTGAAGGTACAAAGCAGCTTCCAGGAGCTGCAAAATCCTTCCAGATTCAGAAGGTAAGGATTAGGGCTGTTATACAGTGAGCAGTTTAACCATTACTGTTTTAGAAAAGTAATTGTTTCACCTGTTACTCTTTGGAAAGGCTTTGACCGCCCAAAATCACCCGAAATCCCCAGCAGCTCTTTCCTACCCCGCTGGATCTTTCCCCTGCTCTGTTACAGGAGCTGGGGTGTGCAAACAATCGAGTCACAAACACGTGTGACTCTGAGGTGAGCCCCTGGGACACACCCGCCTCAGTGTCTCCTGGACCAGCAAAAAGAAAATTCTCCTGAAATTTTGAAACTCTGATGGCAGATGAGAAAAAACAATAGAAAACTTATGGAACCAACATTATCAACGAGAAAATACTCTCATTTAGCAGTAATTTGATGGATATTAGCTTTAATGTTATCAGTCACATTGCTCAATCCATTTGATTGTCTTACCCTTTATATATTTTATATTTCCAAAGACTTCTGATGAAGCTTCATAACTCAGTTTCGGGTGTTCAGGGAGACAATGGATTATTTCTCTCTCAGCTGTGTGGTAATGAAGCGCTGTGTTCTATTGCTCCTGTGCCTTGAGGGTTGATGGGTCACAGAGGAAAGTGCTCATTGACAGGCAAGTCTTGAGTCGTTCTCAAAGAAAGAGGAGTTCTTATATTGCTAGTGCTGCGTGAGGCTTTTTGTCCTGATCGTTTAGGACAGGAATGACTCTTGGAAACCCTTGATATTAGATTTGTTTACAATGAGTCTTGTGGCAGATATGGCCATCAGTACAAAATTGTTTCCACACTCTTTACTGAGAGCGTGGTGCCCTTTCCTCTTCAGAGATGTACCTTGATTCGCTGCTGCATCACTGCAGGCTGCACCCCTCTCCACGCAGCCATGGGGCTCACCCAGCACATCACGAGTGACGCTCAGGCTCCAGTTAGATCTCCTTCACTCAGCCTGCACTGCGCCTGTGGGGAACGGCACCACTGCACCCCATATGGGCTGCAGCTTCTTGCTGACATAAATACAAAATATAAAGATACAGTCACCTTTGAATATCAGCTGAAAGGATTGTCCTGGTTGCGCTTGTTTTAGGTAAATGGGGTCTGCTTCTCCAATTCTCTTCAAATTTACCTTTTGGTGGTTGAAGTTATTACAGCTTTTAAACAAAATTTAGCATCCTTGAGTTTTCAGATTGCTGCATAAACGCATGCAAGGCTTGATTTCAAATGATAAAATGGTTTAGGGAAGCGAAACAGACTTTAGCAAAGATAGCTCAGACTCAGTTGTTTCACTCCCTCTGAAAGAATGAAGTCACAATGCAGCTTTCTTTTGGTTGTTCCCAGACATTTGCCCCACTGTCTGACTTCTTGTGTCTTCAGTTTGTAACTTCTGCAGAGTTTTCAGTTGTGGTTCTCCTCTGAGAGTCTCAACTGGTTGCAGTCTGTTCCATCCCAGGGTTCTGAAGCTGTCCCTCTGCAGCATTTTAAACGCCGACACTCAGCGCAGCTGGGCTCAGCAAACCCCACGGGCACAGGACGGTGAAGCTCCCCGTGGGCGAGGGTTTCTCTCTGTTAGCAGCCTGGTAAGCCTGAGGTGAAATGTTCAGGTAACTCTGTGTGAAGCTTTATTCTCCAAAGCGTGCCGGGGCTGTAGTGACCTGTGCTGTTTAGCAGCCTCAGCATCGAGTGCTCCTCGTGACGGGCATGGCAGGAGCCACAGGCAGGCACCGGCTGCTCACAGAGGCACTGGGTACCTGTTCTCATTGTACCTTCCTGGGAATGCAAAGCCAGAAACCCTGAGCCCGATTTATGGGGCAAAGTGTAACAAAAAGTGTGTAACATCCGCTATTTTTATTCCAGGAGTGCGGTTCAGATGAGAACATAAAAGGAAAGGGTTTGAAGGGTGTTTTCTTTCCGATTTTAGTTTTGTGGTTAGTTTTGCTAAATGATGGTGCTCTTTCAGGCCGGATCCTGTATCTGTTCAGTCAGCAGGTATGGCTCAGGGCTTCCAGCTGATTGAGTAAGGGTTTGCAGTAACTGAATGAAATAAGGGACAGCCCCTTGGAAGAAAGGACAAGTGGTCACCCTTTAGTGTCACAAAAACAGAAAACAGTTGCTGTAGCTAAAGCCTGAGAAATTTTGCAGACTGAAGACAGGAAACTGTAACGCTGAGGTGCCTCCCCTTGCTGTGCGTTGTTGAGGGGTTTGAGTTACGCAATCCCAGAAAATGATGCAGTTCAATGCGGTGCATGCAGCTGCTTCCCATGCACCTTCTGCCCACATTGCTTTGCCTCAGCAGCATATCTTCAATAAGTATTACCTCTTGAACCTTACATTTTCCCTTTCCCGCTGGAAAGTTTCTGTAATTTATGCATAGTTAGTGCTTGGTGACAGTTGGAACTGGGATTCATTCAGCCAAGAGGACAACAGCGAAAGCAGAGCGCTGACTGTGGATCCTCCACTGTCTGCGGCACAGGTTGGAGAAGATCCCCAGGAACGCAGTGTAAGGCTGACGTGGGCTGAGGGATCCTGCCCAGCCGTGCAGGCAGAGCCATGCTGGGCACGGCTTCCCCTGTTTCAGGGAGAAGTTCTTTCTCCTAGGACTTCAGACACCACACATGGCTGCCTGGGTGTGTATTTATTACCTTCTACTGAGGGAAAAGCTGAAGGGAGCTTGGGAATTTCCAGGAGAAGCGAGTAACCTGCAATAGTTCTCTCAGTAGCCCAGGTCCTGTCAGCAGAGAGCACTGACAGAATCACAACCACCACCTCCAGAAACAATGCCTGTGGTGCCTTTGCTGCCTCGGGTGCCTTGATAGCTCTTGGGGACCCGTGTTTTCAAGCTTGTCGTGGTAAGCACTAGAGCTAGATACTTGATGAAGAAATGAAAATGGAGATTTTCATTTGACTTCCAGAGCTGAAGCTCTTCAGTGGAAAACCAAAAAGCACAAGGCTTGTGATGAAATTACAAAAGTTCTTAGAAGTAGTGTACTCCAAAACTTTTACTTAAATTCCACCCACACACTACAAAAGTGCTAAAAAAATTGCATCAGATCCTCGTGGATCTACAGTCCTTGCTCATTCATCACAACTCATCTGACTTGCACCCTGTAGCTAAATTTAATAGCAGTCCTTCATGTTCCATCATGCAACTGTACTGTTGTCTGTTTTTTGTTGATGTAAATCTTATTTATTATAACGCAGAGAAATGCTGAAAGGGCTGTTTGCTCTGCAGGTTTCTCTTGGTGCTACAAGCAGAATCATTGTGCTGTACTGGCAAAACCTTTTTTGAAGGCCGGAGTTTGAATGGTTTATTTAGTGTGAAGACCTATGCTAAGCACAGGGTCTTGGTGCTTTCTAGAATTGTTTGGTGTTCTTCCTGGTGTCTATCTGATATATAAGTTGGATATTTGGCAATTAACACACTTTCAATGTGAACCACGGAGTGCTGGTGCAGGGTGGAACGGGGTCTTTAAGTAGGATCTGGGTACATTACATCTTTATCATGTCGAGAATGCCACTTCAAAAGACTTCCACAGAGCCTTTGCCTTCCAGCTTCTAATTCGTTTTTCTTTAGGATGTAGAATTCTAGCAAGGAACTTGAGATAAAAATCTGGCAGCCAATTATACTCTACTGTGAATTCCTTTCACTATTCCTTTCCTCCATCACTCTCCTAATTTGCAAGTGTCCCAGTTCTGCCATGGGAGCGCTGCCGACCTGTGAACACAAACAGTCTTCAGGCTGCCAGAACGAAGCCTGGATGGCATCACAGAGAGCAAAACTCTTGCAGGGCCAGAAGAGAACAACAGCAGCAGATACGAGAGTCAGGATCCTTTTAGGATTAACTGCAACTGGGCTCACATCCCACACACAGAACATTTTAAGCCTTTGAAACCAAGAATGCATTGTGCTTCTCAAGTCCTTTCTGTGACACTGCACACATGAAAAAATGAGATGGCCCTTCCCAGAATTAGAAACCTGCAGCATTCCCATTTTTTACAATGTTTAATAAGAATGGAATTGTGATGCAGTGTGAGTAACTAATGCACAGAGGCTCTTAAGTCAGTGCCATGCTTAGAGAAACGGAGCTTGCAGCAGTGTGTGCTGGCATCCTTCAGTTGCACTGGAGGAACAGAGGGAATGTTATAGCATTGACAACACAGTAATTTTCTTTTTTTTCCTTTTTTAACTCAGATTTGTTTGGTTGTCTGATTTTCAGCCAGGATCACGAGCAAGAAATAATATGTATTTCATTGTTATTAGATTATAATTCCTTGCTTCCTTCCATGAATCATGGAAATTCTGAAACCCTCTTTCCCAGAATTCTCTGAATTCCATGATTTTCACACAAAATCTTAAATATAAGAGGTTCCTCTAGCAAAAGCGACATGTATTAGCAAACTTGAATATCAGGACCAAACCCAATGTAGAATGAGACAAAAAGCCTCCATCATTGTTGTCCTGAGTTTTGCAGTTTTTCAATGTTTCTCTTTGCTGTAGTACTTTCTCACGCATGCTGTTGTAAACATGGCCATGTTTTTGTTAACTGTCCTTGTTGTTTTCATTCCATTCTCCCAGGCGGAGACATGTGATGGATTTGTCCTTTGACCAGTGTGATTGAGAGGTGGTAATTTCTTCCTCCAATCCACGGTGATTTCTAAGAACATATAAATAAAGGTCAGAGGGTTCTGCCCTCTCCTTTTGCTCGCTCTTTTTGAACCCTCCTTTGGCTCTCTTTTTTGGCTCTCCTTTTTGACTCCTCGGCCTGGTTCGGGTACGTGTGTTTGTGTCCATACAGTGCAAAGACATCGACACATCATCTCTCACCGTGGAGGAGACAGGGAGTGTTCTTCTTCCATTCCCTCAAACATTGTTCACGTTGTGTGACTTATAACTGCACTTACACTGTGCTATTCTCCCCAAAATCAGTATGATTTTTTTCCACAGAGGAAGTGCTGCTCTGGCCACCCACCAGCACCCTCTGCCCGTGTTCCCTGGATTCCTCCCCTCACCTCTTCTCTCACGCTTGGTTCCTTGGCAGAGGCCCTCTCGCTGAGCTTTAAATTCCGCAGCAGAACTCCCTTGCCAGCCCGCAGGTTCCCACCTCTTATTAAAGTTCATTTCTTTATTGGCCCTCCAGGTCACAGGAGCCCTCTTTTCCTCAGCCACACACGTGCTTCTCTCCTCTTGCGCTCTCGCTGCTCTCCCCTTGTGCTCCTGGGTTGCTCCATTTCTTCCAAGCCCCAGGTGTTGCATTCGAATTCGAGTACATTTCTGGGTGGCTTGTATTTTGGAAAGTAGCTGTTTCTCCCAGCTGTGATTCCTGTCTATGATCCCATTTTTGTGAAATGCTTCTGAAACTTCTTAGCACAAGATTTGATCTAAAAATAAGGCAGGTTTGGCTAACAAAACAAAACTGAAACACAGCCAGGTCGCTATAAAATGCTTTAAAAATAATTTACCAGGAATTTCTTAGCTCTTAGGTTCACTTCTTTAGCGAAATGTAAAAAGCTTGCCTACGTGAGAGCCAAAAGTAAATTTAAAATGCCACCTAGGCTTCCTAGCTAATACACAGTCCTGAAGACAACTTTTTTCCAAACATCAAAACCAATTTTTTTTTTTTTTTCAAATCTAAAAGGTGAAAAGTTCCTGCCAGCCTTTCTCACCACAGTAGAACTGACCTGATTCACAGCTTCTGTTTAAGCTGGTGGGTATTGCAAGAATTTTGTAACCTTGAAAATTTATTGCCTGTTACTGAAATGCCTGTGTGTGTGTTTAAATACCTGTTTGAAGGCACTCGGATTAGAAAAGATTGGCCTTAAGCAATATAACCAGATGATCAGTTTCCTAGTTCCTCCTTGTGCCTTGGCGCAGGAAAGGAAAACACTTCCTCTTCCTTGTGAGGGCCCCAGACTTCCTGTGCCATCTATTTATACAACTGTTGTAATGAACCCCAAGTTAACCACTTCCTCTCCCAGCTTAGCACAGGCTTTACATCTTTGCACTTCGTATCTTTATACTCCACATGCAGCTTCTCTTAAAGCCACGTTCAGAGCTGCTCCTCACTGAACCCGGGTTTGGAGTGTCTTTGGCAAGGAGTTCTCCTGGCCCGATGGCATTACTTGGATACACCATGTACAAAGGAAGAGCAGGTTATCACGGCCACACAAAAACCTGTTGAAAACTTCTGGTGGTTGAATTTGCAAACGGGGTCACAAGATGGAACAAAAATCCAGTGATTAAAGGCCTTAGTTGTACCTGTTCTCCTGAAATTAACAGCCTAGAAGCCAGGTCAGCAAGAAAACGAGAACGTTGTAGCTCCTTGTGTTCAACCGTTGTACAGTGAGAATACAGAGGATTGGAGGGAATTGAAACCTGGAAGGACGTGCAGAACTGGGGGCAGGCTCTGGGGAACAGGAGACACCAAGACATCCTGGGGGAAAGAAGGTTCATAGCCCAGAGGGCTGGAGTCACAAGTGGAAGGTCTGAAAGTCGTGGTTTGGGATGCAGTTGAAATGGCAGGGCTGGTGGTGCCAAGCACGGTCACGTTCAGCTTTACCTGTGCTCTTCAGGGGTTCTGGGTCTGGGTACAGGGCAGGGTCTGGATAAAGGAAGCTGGCAGATTTGCAGAGGGCTTCCCGTCGTCAGGGTTCGGGGTGGCAGGAGGCCTTGCAGGTGTCTGAGCGCAGCTGCCCTGGTTTGGGGCTGAGGCAGGATCAGACACTCTCCAGCTGCCTGTGAGGAGTGCCTGGGTGCACGGCACTGCTGTTCCTCAGGGAATTGCAGCACCTCTGCTTGCCATCTCCTTTACAAGAGAATTTAAAACCTGTAAGACTGCTGCTGTGACATCTCCAGGCTCCCTTTGCCAGACCATACCAGTCCCTTTCTTCTGAGCTTTCTGTGTGAATCCCATTTCCCAACTCTTCAGTCTTCCTTGGAAATTTTCCTTGGGACTTTCTATGGTACTTTACACGTTCCATAAGAACTGGTGCCCCAAGGTGGCCACAGCAGTCCAGCTAAAGCCTTATGGAACTAAGTACAGGAGAAGGATTTTTCTTGCACCTCGTGCGACACTCGCATTAATAGATCTTGGAGAGATCTCTGCTCGTTGCCGCTTCCCACTATAAAGTTGCTGCTCAGTCTCTGATTCACTGTTCAGATTCCTGTGTGCAGCTCTGCTGTGTTGTGGGCTGTTCCCTGATTGCATATGTTCGCTAGGTGTTTCCTTTCCATATGCTGTGGCTGCCATCAGCACAAAGCCGAGGAATCCCACGGAAGGAGAGCGTGCCCTCCACGCCTCTCTGATGTCCCCTGAGCCCTGTGAGCACATTTCTGGGTTGTGGAGTGTTGCTGTGGAGATGACACTTGCAATCCACGTTTATAATGACTTGAAACAATCACAATTAACACAAGATCTATCCTGCGATAACCCTGAGGAAACAGTTACTTACTAAACGCAGGCGGGGGGGTGGGAAGTGGATTTCATTGTTGGCTCTGCTGGGGTGGCTCCAGCTTGCTCTGCGCTGCCCTGTCCTGCTCTGGTTTGTTCACCGTGCCCCGTTCTGCCTCTGCTTCCTGTCTCAAAATCCAGAACGAGCTTGTGTAAAGTTTAGGCTGTGTTTTACCTCGCTCCTGTCATCCAGTGCCGTTGTCTTGAGGACGTTTATTTATAGTTTACCATCAATCTGGTTTTTGGTAATGTGCTCCGCAACCATCTGCAACCTGACTCAATACCAGTACTTCCCTATCCAGCACCACTTTTCCTTCCCCACCTATAAACCTTTGCCACAAGTTCAAGCGTGAAGAAAGCAGATGTCCCAGCAGATGTCCCAGATTTGTGCTGCCTTCCTCACTTGCTGGCAGAGACCAACCCTCGGGGAGGGCATCCAGCAACCCGTGCACTCACAGCAACGTTGCTGAACCGGACTTTCCGTGTCCAGCTGGTGCTGCTCAGGCACCATCCCTGCAGGCTCGGGCAGCGCTGGCTGGAAGCAGCCTGGGCCACGCTCCGGCTGCTCTGGGGCTGGCAGCACAATGCTGAGCTGTTGGGTTTGGAGGGGCTCACGCGGCACAGGCGGGATCTGAGCACCTTGCACTTGTGAGCCGAACAAGGTGGCTGTTGTGTGTCATGCAGGCGTTGTTCTCATCCCTTCCCCAAGGGGAGAAGCAGGTGACACCAAGCCTTGCTTTCACTGTTCTCTCTCCCTTTCAATGTCCAGTGTTTGCGGTGCCTCTGTGCAGAGGGCGGCAGCGCAGAGCAGGGTGCCCTGCTCTCCTGTGGGGAGTGGGGATGTTTGGGGGTGTTTGAGCTGGGAGGAGCTTGTTTCATAGCGCAGGCAAAAGGCAGAGAGGGCTGCTGGGCACGGCTGTGTGTTGGAGGGGCACAGCCCTTCCTGCACGCTTCCTCTGTTGAGGTCCCTGCAAATAATAACAATTATATTACAAAAGAAAATGAATGAGACTAATCCAGTGATTCAGCTTTCAGACTCTCCTGATAGCTGAGCTGGTGAGTAGCAAGGCGGTGCCACTGCTGTGGTTTTTGTGGTGTGGGAAGGACCCTCAAGCTCCCCCACCACGCGCGTGTGCTGAGCAGGTTTGAGGCTGCCCATCCTTCCCCCTGTGCTTGGCCATGGCTGGTCAAAGCTCCCGACCCTGCTGCTTCCCCATTTTCTTGTTTCAGCTCTCACTGTCTCTGTGCAGCTGCTCAGGCCACATGTTCAGTTGTCTGCTGAATTCTGTCTTAAAATATGAAATGCTGTCCTTTATTTTACTGTGTGCTGTGGGGAGTTGGTCCTTTTTCTCGTGACTGGACTTGGGGAAGGTGAGCTGTCGAAGGAGCTGGCACTGCTGGGATGGAGGCTGCTCCTCTTTGGGAATGAGCTTCTGGATTCAGATGCATGCAAAGCCCAGCTCCTCGCATGGCTGCGCATTCCAGTTGTCCTTGAGGCAGGAGAAGGGGACCTTCATCAGGAAGGGTGGCTGGGGGCAGCGGGCCAAGCTAACGGAGTAGAACGGGTGTGTGACAGCAGAGCCTCCCTGCTCGTGTGCACCCAGCCAGGCTGCACAGAGCTGGGGCTGGTGGCCACGCCGGGGAGGCCGGGCTGGACCACAGTCTTCAGACTGTGCAGTGAGTTAGAGGAAGGAGGCCTGTTGCAAAATGCTCTTCTGCTTACCACAGAGACCAGGATGGTTTCAGACACTGAGCTATCCTTGGCAGCAAAAGTGCCAATTCAGCCTTTCCTACCACTTCTGTCCAGAGCTGTTCAGGGCAGTCTGGCTTCCTGCAGGCACCCTGGGAGAGCAGGAGCTGAGGGGCAGAAGGAGGCTCAGAGGACAGTGTTTGGGCACTGAGGGTGGCAGGGATGCTGTGCAGGGGAGGGGTAAGGGCCTTCAGGCACAGTCAGGGGGGGTCTGGGGAAGCAGGCAGGGGGTGAAGGAGCAAAGGAAAGCGAAGGAGGAGTTTGAAGATGACTTTGGAAAAAGGAGGAGCGGAGTGGGCTGTAGTAATTCAAGAGGTGAGAGAGCACCGGCAGCAAAGCTTTCCTCCTACAGGGAGGCACATGGCAAACCCTGACCCTGTTTGTCCTTGGTGCTTTTTAGGGTCTCTGTGTGTGCCCTCTGGGCTGCTGGGGGGTTCTGGTCAATGATAATCACAGAAATGGGGATTTCAGAGCAGAAAGTGCTGCGTGGAAGATGAACAGAGAAGCATGGAAGACTGGCTGAACTATTCCAGGTCTCTTCCAGTGCAGCACTGTGACTTCAGAATCCTTTCATATGATGGATTAGAGCTGTTTGTTCCGTGATGGTATTCCCTGATTCCCAGCCTTCCCACTTGGCACCAAGAAGCAGAAGAGTCTGGGAGGACCCATAAACTATTTGCATTAATTGGTGTAAATGAGAAGTCATTCCAAATGTGCAGAGACCGTGCTGCTCTAGCAGAGCAGGATTTGGCCTACACTGGGTAGAGCCATGAGGTGTTTTAACCAGTGATTTGTTTCATCATCTCTGACCTCACAAAAATATAATCCAATATTTGCCCAAGCATCGCCTTCATGCTGAATACGATGTTTTCCAGTGTATGAGAATAATAAATCTTGTTGGATGCAGGAGCATTTTCATGGAAGACAGAGAAGGAGGCTGTACAGGCAGAGCTCTCAGAAACATCACCCATGTTTGTTGTGAAAATGTGTCTTTAAAGACATGCAGGTGTAGCTAAAAATGAAAGGTGTTTTTGGTGGCAGGCCTGAGGGCACTGGTGACTTCAAATGCAGCTCACTATGGAAAGCACTGTCCTAATTTCTGGCCTGAGATTTTATTCTTTAGGAAAAGTTAAAAAGAAATCTTGTTTCTGCTAGGACTCACTGAAGACATATTCCTGTGTTCTGCTTGCTGTGGTTTTTGCTCACATCTCACCTGTTTAATTTCTTGGATTTTCTACATTTGCCTTTCAAACAAAAAAGTTCACAGAGAATAAGAAACTGAGCAAAGACAAATGGCAAGTAAATAAGCTTGTTCAAACATGTATCGAATCTTTGTGTGTGTTACTTTTTACAGGCAATCATTGCCATCCCAAATTAAATTTAAATAACCAGCCTGTTAGTCAGAGGCAGAATGTCTGTGTAATAAGTTATGTCAAATTGGAGGCACAGCTTTAATTCCTTGCTAATTAACCATGTTTCCTCTGCAAAATCTAGTTTTATGCATGCAGAACAGGGCCAGCCAAGCCTGCTATTGGGGTGATCAGATTGCCCAGCTGTGAACAGTTCCCAGTGTTGCTTTTTTAAGTCAAGAACAACAGCCTGGTGGGGATGGAAAACAACTGCTCTCCACCATTCTGCCCCTCCTTCTTGATCCTTTACGGCAGGTGGAGACAGGGCCGCCTTGGGTTGGTTCCTGTGGGGAAACCTTTTGTCCAGAAGGAGCACCCTGCCAGGAAGAGGCTGCCCCGAGGAGAGGGAGCAGAGCTGTGGCTGTGGGGTGCTGTAGCCTCGGGGTTGGGTGGCACCTCAGTGCAGTGTGGGAGGTGACGCGGGGTCCTGTCCCTTGGCCAGAAGGTCTCTGCTGAGCCGTGAGAGACCGTGTCTGGCTTTGGTAGGGTCTGTGGTTGAAGCAGAGGGGCAGAGCTGCAGGGATTGCAGCTGTTCCTGCTGGCAAAGTCGCTGTCCGTGCCAATGTGTGGATATAATTGCACTGAAACTGGCTCTGAAGCCCTCTAAACCCTTATCCCTGTGTCTGGCCTCTGTGGGTAACCATTTGCTGAGATTAGTGCCCAGGGTGTGCTCGAGACAGTTTGGTCACAGAATTCAGCTGGCACACGCAGTGCCGTGCTGTGTCCCCGCGCTCTCTAAACCTCCATCCCAGCAAATCTGTGTGGGGCGGTACCTTGTTTCATCTGAACCCTTTGAATCCTGGAAGGGATGCTAAAGTGTGGATTTAGCCATGTTTACCTTGCAATCTCGCATAAAAATTCTTCCTGGATACCACAAAATACAACACATTCTAGGCACTTTGTGCTCAGTAAAAGAGAGACTGCAAAGATTAATCCGGGAGAATTATTTGTTTTTAAAATCTTCCTTTGCTGTGAAGCCAAGCACCCTGAACCCAGTGAGAGAGCTCTTCCGTTTGGCTGCAGTGAGTCTTTGAGGTTGGTGTCTGTGCTGACTCTGGCTGGAATGTGTGAGCTTATCTGTTTCTGTTTGTGCTGCAGGAGCTGTTCTGCACAGAGCCTGTGGGCAGATGGGCAGCGAGAGCAGGGCTGGCTCCCTCTGGACAGCAGCAGTGGCTTTTTCCTCTCTCTGTGACTTTGTTTTTCCTTCTGCAAGGGGCAGTGTTGCTGTGGTAGGAAATCCCAGGCCATGACTGCCTCTGTGTTTTGTTTCAGGCATCGGAGGGCGTTCCTGTGAAGTATTTTCAGAACCTGGAGGAACTGATAGAATATTACAAGAAGGAGAACATGGGTCTGGTATGGCACCTCAAATATCCAGTGCCACGGGAAGAGGAGGAGGCTGCTGATGAACTGGAAGAGGACACTGGTAAGAAACTCATGATGTGACTTGGTGATGCAGACCCTGGACTCGTGCCTCTTGCCTGGAGATGTGCAGTGCAGGCAGGAGATTAGAACATGGTGTGCCATAAAATGGAGCAGAGCACAGAGAGGCCTGAGCTGTCAAGGCCCTGAGGCAGTGACCCCTCACATCTCCTGTGGTGCTGCACCTGGAGCATCAGCATAGCTCCCCTGAGGCAATCCACGGAGACCCTCTGTGGAAGTCTCCTGCATCTGCTGTGGGCATGGTTAATCTGGGCTCCTTAACTGGACTCCAGCTGTTTGTGTCCAGCCATCTCCCAAACCTCTGCACCCTCTCCTTGTCCTGCATCTGTAGGGCCCTTTTCAAAACAAAGATGCTCCCTTGGGGCCTGAAGCACATCTTTCTGCAGTGCCACGCAGCTGCAGCTGCTGAGGGGCATCTGAAACCCCGTCAAGCTGCCCCGCTCTAGGGGACATTTCTGACAGTCCTGAGCAGCGGGCACGGCTCTGGCAGTGGCACACAGTCCGACTCCACGTGCAGAGGCAGGTGTGTGATGAAGATGTGTGACTGGCACCATCCCAGCTATTTCATATGAAATGTCACTGTGGGTTCCTGACACTCACTGGGCTTGGATCATTCCTTGGATTTTTCCTGGATCACCCTTGGATCTGTCATTGTTCTCCCAGAGGAAGGTCATGCCCACGGAACCATCCTTCCTGTCCCGACGTCTCTCTGGAAATGATGAGCACTGCAATCAAACTTGTCTGAAGGACACAGTCCCTGGGACAGACGGACAGGCCCCGTGCACTAGGGCAGACTGATGTGCCTGTGCAACCCAGTGTTGTGTAACCCTTTGATGGAACCCACTGTCTGTCTAACAGGAGCTGGAAGATTTTGGTATGCAATTTTCCTGAAGAAACAGAACAAAATTTTGCAAAGCTGCTCAGGAAAGATGTTCTTGGGTTTTGGCCAGTTGTACTGAGTCTCCAGCTCGCAGGGCGGGGGAGGGAACTACAGCAAAAATAATACAGAGAGAGGCAAGCAGCAGGGAATGAAATTCCAGCCAAGACTAAGTGACTTCAGATGAAGAGAGATTAGCACTGGGTCTGGGCTGCTCATGTACAGAACTCAGTTTTGTTAAGGCACTTTGTGCCACCGTGCTGCAGCCATGTAGGGCCTGCAGATGTCTGGCCATTTTAGATGTGAAACTGCAGAGGGGGAAGATGAGATTAATCTGCAGATTAACCACCCATGGCTCAGTGCTGCAGTGGCTCCGAATCACAGCGCCGGCCCAGGAGCAGCTCTCAGTCCTGGGGGTCTTTTTGTAATGCGGATTCCACCATTAGGAAATAACCAAACAAAACCTCACGACTCAACCAGCTACATACAACAGGTGTAACAAAGTGTTGGAGCAACTGGTATGAAAAGAAAGGTAACCACGGTTGGGATCAGTGGAGATGAACCCACTGCTCTCCCAGGAGAGGGAGAGATGCTCAGCAGCAGGATGACACAGCAGGAAAACCCTTTTTCCTTCCAACTCAGTGCTCGCAAGACAAGGCAGGATATTCAGCTGCATGCACTGGGTCATGAGGTTTATTCTCCAGCTGGGTTTGCTTCCTTTAGCTGTTCACTTCTTTCCATTAGCATCCTGTGGTGCTCCTTCCATCACGGCCCTCCATCCATTCTGCCTCAGGAGCAGATCCTGGTGATAATGGGAATGATGTGTGTGAGGTACAGCTGTGTTCTCTAAGCATTACATTCAACTTAACTAATTAACCTTTGTAGCTGCTGTGCAGATGGGAGAGTCCAGACTGGCTGGCGTGGGGTTCAGTGCCAGGCAGAGGAGAGGCAGAGGAGAGGCAGGGGCTGCCTGCACACGAGCTCCAAGCCTGACGCTTCCTCCTGCTGCTCTCACCCCGCTGCCATCCCCGGAAACACAGCTGGGCCCGTGCTGAGCCCTGCGCTTCCCAGCTCGGACATCCCTGCACAGAGCCCTCAGAGGGGATGGCTTCTGCCAGGACTGCCCTGCAGGGTGGGCTCTGCCCTGCCCGGGCTGAGGGACAGGAGCTCCAGTTCCCATGCTGGAATGACGGTGCCTTTCCTTTCCTCCTTGCCAGACCTGGTACCCACACCTCCTATCCTGCCCCCACGCAACATCCTCGTGGCACTGCCGAGCAGTGAGACAAAGGAGGTCTCGTGTGTCCCCGAGAACTCCCGGGTGGCAGATGTGAATAAACTGTCCCTTTCTGAGACACTACTCCAGCGGCTGCAGTGCCAGGACACAAGCAGGTAAGACAGGGCGTGTGACGGGCTGCAGAACCAGCCGTCAGCCCAGCCCTGTGCTCACAGGGTCTCTGTGCTTGGGACAGCTGGGGACCTGTTTGATTTAACAAAATTGCTCTTCATTTATACTACTAGATAAAGAACAGAATCAGATCAACAGTGCATTGGCTGCTCTTTACAGTCCAGCTATTGTCCAGAAAAAATACATTTCTGAATTATTAAAATCACCCATATACTCTCTCTGCTGAGGTATAGTTTTCTAATATAAAGGATGAGTAATATCCGAGAGAACTTGATTTATTAGCCATGTGCCTAAACAGTGGGAATTTCAGAAAAATAAGAGAGCTGTTTGATATTTGTGAGTAGAGAGAAGAGCTGGCTTTTGACCTGTCTGTTTCCTTCCCAGTGTCTCTGACGAGCATCTTAAACTCATCCAGGATTACCTGCGAGTTCACATCATCAGTGACTTTGAGGTCGTGCAGACCGGCTCAAGCAATCTTCCTCAGCTGAAGAAATTACTTACGGCTCTTTGCAAAGGACTCTTCAGGTAACCAGGAGCTGGTTTTCAGAGTGTAATGCCATAACCCTATAGTCTAACAAAGGTTCCACAGGCTTGCATTCAGAACCCTCATTCTGGCATAGGAAATTGGCTTGCTCTCAAAAACAGTATATTTAGATCACATGACCGTGATTCTGGTCCAAAGATATGAAATCTCTATAGAAGACATAGCACTGACAATCAAGTTTCCTTGTAGGTGGTTGCAGTCAGCAGAGTATTATGTTTTATGCTTTGTTTAGAAAGAAACAAAACAAAAAATGCA